>BMAV01015459.1:0-14679 GCA_019973955.1 Trichonephila inaurata madagascariensis
GATTTTTTACCCGAAAGGAATTTCAAGATGTATTTTGATCAGATATTGGGATTATTTTTCCTTAAAAATGGTTTGTACTTTGAAATTTATAGCATCAGCTTTATTCTAAGGGGGGGATAAAATAATTGGTTTGAATAAAAATACAATTTTATTCCAGTTAAATAGTGAACATTTGTGTTAAATGATCTAAGCATTAAAATTATTTATTATTTTATGAAATTGTTAATTTTTTAAGTCTCATTAACTTTTTAAACTTTTCAATTTAATTTTTCTAAATATTTTCATTTAAGAGAAGTATTCCATTCTTTCTGTTTAACATCCTGAAGACTTAGTTACGTGTGGGTTATAATTTATCATCTTATATTGCATTATTGTATTTTCTTTTTTTTTCTGTCAAAACCTAAAGGTTTTCCCCAATTTATTAGAAAGGAGGGACCTAAAATATTTATTTTTGAGGGTTGATGTGAATAAAACGGGAGACATTTCATTAAACCCCACCCTTCCCCTAACAAGGAGGGTCCCATAAAGGCTCCCAATTTTTTGGGTACATCAACGATCAAAAATATTTGTGTTTTATTTCAAAGTTCACCATTAAGAATTACCAACAAACTCGATTAATCTGGGGGTTTGGGACCTCTTTTTATTTTGCACCTTAGTTACGTCATGGGCTACATTGCTTATGAAAATTTGTCTACGAAAGCATGGAATTTTGTTTATCACAGTATTTTAAAGTTTATTTTTTTTATTTTGATTTTTTAATTTTTTATTTAATATGAATAGTTCAACAAAAAAAAATAGGATAGTAAGTGAAGAAATTTAAACTTTGAATCTGAAAAAATTGCATTCTTTTAGAAAAGAATAAGTGGTGTTGTTTTATTTCCCTGTAACAGTGGGTATGCACATCGTTGGTAAAATGGGGATTTTCAAATGATTTATAAATCCTCCTTCAAAAAAAAACCACCAAAACAAATTTTGCTTAGCCGTTTGGGCCCCAACTCAGCATTCTTTTACAAAATATTTCCCAACCCCCAAAAAATAATTTTGTCCTCCAACCTGCAACTTTTTAAATTCCACTAATTTCTTTAAAATTTTAAAATTGCATGTATAACTAAAACTTTTAACCTACAGGAAAAAGGTATTTTTCGTTCTAAAAGAGTTTTGAATTTTTAGTACTTATTTATTTTTTTTCCCCTTTAAATCACAAGTAAAATTTTTTGATCCCCCCAAACCTCATTAAAACCTTTTTAAAAAAAAGGCACTTGATCCAAAAAAAAATTTCCCCCCCCTGACCTAGAGTATTGTGCTCGTCCGTGGACGGGGTACGTGTAGCTGATGCTGATGTACAAAAAATTTTGCAATACCCATTGCATCCCTTTTTTGGGTTTTTAATAAATAATGGGGAACTTGATTTAAAGACAAGAATCAAATCGTTATGGATTGCTGGAACTGGATTAAAAGGGAAATTTTGGGCTGGTCCGCATTGTAATACTTATTGAAAATGGTGCGTGGATGGCGAACGTTGCTGGCCAGTCTCTTTCCCCAGACACGGGTTTGTAGGCAAAACAATCGTTTAGGTAATGGGTGACTTTATGCATTTTGTCGGGTGCAAAAAAACCAAAAACACGCCAGCGTAAAAAAGGAATTTCACCGGTGTGACTCAACATACCTTACAGAGAACTCTGCTGAGAATGGCCCTTCGAGGCAACACAGAGAACATTCTGGCACTGACGGCACATCCTCGCCAATTACACGTACAATGTTATCATTGAACATTGGCCCCGTATATGTTTCAATGACTTAAAGCTTTTGGGGGGAATCAAAATGTCGGAGGGTGCGAAAACATCAATTTTAAAAAAACCCTAATTTTGGGGGAAAGTTGCCAGGTGTAAGGTAGTGTCTGTGGTATTATGATATGGTCAATGTTTCCATGGGTCACATTAGGAGTTATCAAACCCCAAGAAAAATCTCCGACTTCTGTGTTCTATGAATATATCATTGAAGATTCTGTTTATGCCTCCGTGGCAACGGTCATTCCCAGTGGTTGAGGACATTAACAATCAGGATAATGCACCGATTTGTAAAATCCAGCTGAATCATTAGAGAGTGGTTCAAGGTACATTCTGATAAATTTTAACCATATATTGTTCTCTGAATTCATGAAATAGGAATTCAGCTGGCTATTTGTGGTTCCAATTAGAAAAGCGAATTCACGGCATAATGTTACTATCTCGTAATATGAGGAAATTTCAGAAATTTTATGGCTGAAGACTGATAACAGATATATGTATCTTTACAAATAATTACAGCATTAAAAATCTAATAAATTACTTTTCTGATTCAAATCTTAACAAAAAATACAATAATTAGTTATCATAATACATTGTAAATGTATTACCTTTCGAAAAAAAAGAAAGCTGTTTTCTGAGCTTAATTTCAAATCATGTTACTTCTATATAGATATATTTCTGTTCTTAAAAACATCAATTAACTTTAAAATAAGTTGTTTACATTTTTCCAATTTTTGAATATTTTCAAGCATTTAATTTTATTAAAATATCATCTAAACTGTTTTTAAATTTAATTTCAACAATTACTAATTTATCAATTTATAGTGGGATTCTATTGTCCATAAATGTATTTACGATTGTTATGAAATTTACTCATCTACTTATTTTACAACTTTTCTCAAGACAATAACTAACGTATTATTTGTTTTAAAGTATTTTCCTAAATACTTTCCATTGGTTTTTTCTCAAGGTCTTATCTGTGATATTACTTAATTTGAATTTTGGTTCTTACATAATTTTTAGATTAGAATATATATAAGGTGTCTGGGCATAAAGTACCCAAAAAGACGCGTGACTGATTTAAATTCCGTTAACCAAAGTACGCACTGCACCTTTTACTGAGGCGTCGACATCTTTACTAATGAAATCAGTGTAAAAAGTTTATCGTCTGCGATTGCCGAATATTGCGCACACATGCGGCCGATCGGACTAGACCCAAAAAATCTCGGAGAGTTTTCCATTTCATGAATGAACAGTTTATTATACTCTGATGGGTAGTTCCGTAATAATTTTAAATTTTTGGTTCTTTAAGCCCGGGTCCCCTCAAATTTTATTTATATTATAAAAGGGCCCTTTTTAAATCAATTTTAATTTGCGGCTTTTGTTAAAATTTTTAAATGAGAAAACCCAATAATTTATAAAATAAAGTAGAGTTAAACTAAATTAAAATATTAATCAATAACAAAGCCTATTGCATTTTATTTTAAATATATACAGGAAGGCATTGTTTTAAAATACTAAACTACGTTTAGTATTTATTTTTTATATTGGGGCCATTAAAATTGCGACACCATTAAACATACCATAGATTATCATAAAATCTTTTGTAGTTTCTCTGTAAAGTTTAAGAAAAATGTAAATAATGAAAGTAAAAATATCTGATCATTATATTAAAAAAAATGTTCTAATATTCTAAGCAAAGTTTTCAACATACCTTTTTCGGGAAAAATTTATATAGGTTTTTTACATTTTAAAAATTTAAAATGGGCTTTTTTTATGGATGACTTTTTTCAACAACATACCGAAATTTGAATGAGAATGTATTAATTACAATAAACCACAAACTTTTTGACATATTTCCATTTCTAAAAATGTATATAACTTTCTCAAGTCTATTTATCAATACAAAAATACTTGTTCCTGTTATTTTAAATAAGATTGAATGAATAGTGAAAAAAAATTTTATTTTTTCATTTTATACCGAAAAAAAGTTATATTATTTTTCAAGAGACATGGATAAAATGTTTGGAAATGTATTAAATTTTGCGCTTATATTCGGGGAAATAAAAGATATTTTATAAAGACAGTTTTGGCCAAAAATAATAACAAAATATATTCTTTTTTTAAAGATAATGAAAAAAATCTTGGTTGTTCATTTTTTTTTCCTGTAATCCTTTTAAAATCTTTAAAAAATATTTCCATTTTTTTTTTTTTTTCCAATCCAAGTATAAATGAGACGTAATGTTTTTGCTAATCACTTCTTTTTCCAAGGTCTAAAAAGTTTTTTAAAAATCAAAATTGATAAAAAGATTGAAAATCACCTAAATGAAAAAAATTTCGACTTTTTATTTCCCCATTAACCTGAAACGGGCTTTGCTAAGTTTCCCGAGTAACAATCGCCACTTTTAGCAGAATGTTCTTTGATATCTCTTTTGCTGGAATGAGAAAGGATTGTGAGCAACAATAATTTTGAAATTTTATAATTTGGGGCGGATTCTTTTAAAACCATCAAGAGGGGGATTTAGATTTTCGGGAACTGCCGCTGGGGCCCTCTGCTTTAAAAAAAAAAAAAGAAAAAAATTCTAGCCTATGATAATACTATAACAGGGGATAACAAAAATTTCCTTGGGCCCCTTCTGAAAACATTATAATCTCACGGGGCGCACATGAATATGTACCTTTTTCAGATTTGGGAAAAAAAAAAATTTATTGGGGAAAATTTTAAAACAAATTAATTATATTGTTTTTCTTATTTTTCATGTATACAGACATAGATAATATAATAATATAATATAATAATGTAATGATCCAATAATGTTTAAAATATTACAGTTGCCATTTTCTTTAAAATTACGGTGTTCCTTTTGAATTGATCTTTCGTGACTCATTGTTGAAATTTGGTTGTGCTGTCATTCGCAAACGATTAAGTATACATTGCCCTTTATCTTTACCGTACTGAATAATTTTTTTTAAACTTTAAAAAAACATCTCTGACTGCCTCTTGCATTTTGGGCACTTCAAACAAAAAAAAAAGGAGGAGGAGAAATGAAAGTCGTACACACAGAGTCATATACTATCCTTAGTGCATATCCTTATATGCATAATGCAATTTGGAATTTATTAAAAAAGTAATTTATTATAGAAAAATCCAATGTATAACTGTTTAATAAAATATAAATCTATTTTAATCTAAAGGACATTTCTATTATCAAAATGGATTTATTTTAAAACAAGAGCAGATAACAGACAAAAATATTGTAGATTTAATATATATATATATATATATATATATATATATATATATATATATATATATATATATATATATAAAATTTCCCTCAATAAATTTCAAAATGAAAAACCTTTAAAAACCTGATATTTAAAAAATTTTCAAAAAGAGTCGGCGGGGGCCGCAACTTACGTACTGACGGGCCACTTGTGGCCCGCGGGTCACGTGTTGGACACCTGTTCTATAACATGCTTGATACTTCTGCATATAATGCATTTGTTCAATGGACTTCAATACATTGTGATTGGAACAAAAGCAAATTGACAAAACGAAGTCTATTTTTGGAAGAACTGCGAAAATCACTTATTTTTCATACATTGCAGCAAGGCCAAACCTACCAAGAAGTGAGAACTCAATACAAATAATGAAATGAATACACAAAGAAAAAGGAGGAAGCATATCCTCGAAATCTGCTGAGAATACTCCATTGTATGTCAAGCAATATGCGAGCTTTCTGTCCATCTAGCCATGACAACAAAACTAAAATATTATGCTACAAAAGTAAGAATAATAATGGCAAAATTCATGTGAGGTATTACTATTAAAATTGTAAATAAAAGTGAGTTTTGTTTTCGAAAGTTTTTCTGTTATTTTTATAGATGTTTCTTATTTATTAGATGTATCTTAAAAACACGCACACATTCTATGACTATAGTTTCAACCATTTCTTATATGTCACCCGTAATTTACGGCAAGAAAGGTTAGTTTTCTGAATCGGGTCGTATTGACCCGAACGCTACGTACGCTTTGTAAATACCAATAGAACAGCAGTTTTATAGAATTAATTCATTATAATTACTTGTTCCATCTCTTCCCAAAATTGAATAATAATTAAAGGCTAAAAATATCTAGTTGTTTTTTTCGCAACTTGAACATCCAATACTATGAAAGTAAATTTTACATTTGAATAATATATATATATATATATTATAAATTTATAAAAGAAATTTTAAAGTCAATTCCTACTTAAGTCAACTAAAAAAATTGGGGCTGCTTTTAACTAAAAACTCTTTAAATTTACATTAAAAACTTTTTAACCCCATTAAGTTTGTAATTACATATTTTCATTTAAAGTCGAAAATAATAGGAAAGGATTTATCTTAAAAACACAGCATAAAAGGAATGTTGACGACTAACTACCATATGATTTTATTCAAGTTAAGTTAAATCTTCATCACAAGTTTTAAAAAAAGCTATTTTATCCAATGGTGCTGCCATCTAGAGGAATAATATCGACTGAAATATACCTCAACTATAATTAATTTATCAAAATTTATTAATAAATTAATATTGGAAAAACTGTATTAACATCAATTGTTATCCATTAAAAGTTTAAATAATGTATTTGAACCTGAGTGGATGAATAAAAAGTATTTTATTAACAATTGAAAATGTAAACAAGATATATATATATATATATATATATATATATATATATATAATATATATATATATATATATATATATATATATATATTATATAAATATAATATATATATTTATATAAATATAGGGACAAAAGGTGAAAAAATTTGGGAGGAAGGTGGAAAAATTTATTTTTCATGTAATAGTATATCCATTTTTTCTGTTTGTTTGATTAATGAATTGAACTTTAGAATATTAAATACCTTACGAAGGAAAAAATCGGAATTCAAATAACGAAAGTTTTTTAAAATCTAACGTAACTATTCCATTTCAAACCCTCCTCTCTCAATAGTTACAAGCTCAGCAATTGCAACCCACTCAGACTCGAAGCGGAACATCCCTCAGAGGCCTCCCTCAGAATTACTCCTCAGAGTACCTTACTAGTGCATACAAAAGCATCGCCTTCAAGCGCAGAATCACGTAGGGCCCATTGAAAGTCCAGTCCTTGGGCGCCGAAGAGGTGGTCATTGTCTGGAGGACAATGGCTATTTAGTGCAGCGGAGAATTGGGAATTTTGCACACTGTTAAATCCGAGAGGAGGAAGATGATTTTAGGCTGGAATCAAGTCGTAATATGTTTCGAATCGAATAAAGAAGTGTTTCTTGAGTTTAATGGAACGTTTAAAGTTCTGGAAGTTAAATTGCTTGATTCTGATTTATAACTCAAAACAAATAAGCTATATAAATTTCTTGAGTGTAAAAAGAATTTATAATTATGCAAATGGGAATGTATATACATATATATATATATTAGGAACACATATACATATATACATATATATATACGTGTATTTTAGGGAAGTCTTTTATTTTCTAAATAAATTTTACTCATTGAGTATTATTGTCTCTAAAATGTATATTTATAGATATACATTTTCTTATCCTAATTTACTAATTTTACTTTTATGCGGTACTGCTAATACTGTCCTTGTATTGGCGGGACACATTAATCTGATATTGTGTTAGCGAAAAATTTTATCATTTTCTATATTTTTATTTACATTGATTTTAACTCTACAGTATAATAAGTAGTAGTTTAATACTTAGTAAGTATTGAATTTTATCACTTTATATTAATAGTATAGTGTATACATTTATATTACTACAGTTCTATAATACTTTCTTAATGGCGGTCCAGTGTACAGGTAAATTACAGGCAAAGGTTGATTTATCCAAAACATTGTTTAAATCTGCAATCTTGGCCAAGAGTTTGTTATTGTACTACTGTAGATAATGTTTCCTATATTGTATCTTGACTGGTTATACCGGGTGTTTCAAAAGTCACGCACTTCCACATGGCAATCATTGTTGCTTAAAAACCAAAAGGGTTGGTTGAGATTTCTGCTACGGATGGCCAGAAGGCCCCATTCTAAGAAGTTTTGAACGTAGCTAGATCAGTTTTAAAATACCTTGTCGCTGTAGCCACTTCTACCAGGTATATATATATTGTGCGTGTATAATAAAATAAAAGTAATGCCTAGAATCTATTGAAAAGCAAAGGAGAAGCAGTTGAAATTGAATTGGCCAAGACACAACAATGTAAATACAAAAAATCTTTGGACTAGAACTGGAGGACCCTTATTATGATTTCTAAAGCTGTCGCTGAGTTAGAGCCAGTATTTCAGTTATGTCTTATGGACCAACCTTCTCCGCAAGCCAGCAGAAATTTCATTATAATGTGAAAGTAGAGCAATTTTGGAAAGTTGCTCCAATGCCACCACGGATGATGTAAACCCCAAACAAAATAGTAAAATGAAATTAAGGAAAAAAAGATTAAAATGAATCTCCTCAAGCGTGAGAAATACCAATAATAAAAAATTACAGAAAAAATTAGGATAAAAAACTTAAATGTAAAATATTTTTTTTTTTGGAAATCAAAAAAGTTAAACTTCTCCGTTAAGACCCTACGCGAAGTGACTTAAAGGAATGGAACGTCAACACCAGAAGGAAAAAACCGTGGTGCCACCTGGATAGTTATTTTGCAATTAAACTAACCACTAAAATATTTTAAAATAAACAAAACATAAGAAATTTTAAATAAAATAATGAACGAAGTTAAGAATAGATAATATCAAATAGAAATATATTTAAAGGTAAATTAAAAGTATATATATATATTATATATATAACAAAAAAACAAATTTTTCACCTCTTGATTTAAAACGAAAAGTATTTGAGTATCTAAATCAGGATTGCACTTAATATATTTAAACCCATATAGCCCCCTGGAGTTGATTTCAAGAAACCTTATTTTTAGCGAATCTCTACTCAAGTCAAGAAACATGTCTGTAGAACAGAAAAATCTTTAGAACGAATTGTTTCAAACCTGGATTTCTCTTTACCCATAATACGCCTCAAATCTCAGGGAGTCGATTTCTGTAAAACACGATTTTAGAGGATATGTATGTAACAAAATAAGCATGCTTACCAAATTTCAAGTCTGTATCTCTAACAGTTCAGAAATTGAATTTTTTTTTTACCTATAATGGCTCTTTAACTCATTTGGAGATCAGTTTTCAAAAAACCCGTTCTCTGAGGATTTCTACTCAACAGAAGATAAATTTATATTAAAAATTTAAAGTCTGCCAGTCTTACAGTTCAAAAACGGGATTACTAAAAAATCTATAATGTCCCCATAACAATCTTGCAATCCCTCCGTCTTGGGTGTGGATTTCAGCAAAACTCGAACTTAAGGTATCCGACTACGTTCGGAACAGTGATTTTGCAAAACCATATAAATGGATATTACTCATGATATTTAGAGTCACTTAGATTAGAAAAAAGTACATAAAATTGTTTTAAGAATAGTATTACAATAAAAGAGATTTAAGTACAATATTTTGACAAAAAATGAACATAGAATGACCCATTTTCAAAATATTCTCCTTTTGCGAAAAATGCTTCTATTATAATAATAATTTGCCTGTGTATAGCTCAGACCTCTCTACAGAGGCTTAACTAGAATTTTTGAAATAAGTAACTTAGACGTGAGTTTACCCATGTTTTACGACAACAGAGGTAACTCTGAAAATAATGTGAATTTTTCAAAAATCATAGTTGGGCGTCTGTACAGAGGTCTGAGCTATACACAGGCAAAATATTATTATAATAGAAGCATTTTTCACAAAAGGAGGACATTTTGAAAAAAGGTTATTCTAAGTTAATTTTTTGCCGAAATATTGTATTTAAATAATTTTTTTTATTCAAAATGTCCTTAAAACAGCGTTTCTCAAACTGTGGGGCGCGCCCCCTTTGAGGGGCGTGATAACTCTACAAGGGGGGCGCAAGCATATTGAAAAGTTGAAAACTAAAGATTATTCAATACATTGTTAGTTTAATGAAAGTAAGTAAACAAAATACTTTCTGACATAATAAAATACCTATTTACACTTATATAATTTTTTATAAAAGTATCTGTACTGTGCAATGTGTGTTTTATTATTAATTTAACAATACTAAGTTAAGAACAAGTTTGATAATTACCAGTGACCCCATAGGCTTGTATTAACACTTATCTTGATGATTTGTACGGTTTATATAATTAATTCCGATTAAAATTTACGCTGTTTGGTCCCCAATGTCACGGTTTTCCACATAGATGCGCGTATTTTGATGTCTTTTTTTGGGGGGGTGGGAGAAAAGGAATAACTCTGAAATAAGTAAATCCTTTGCTAAGACTGTCAAGGTCCTTTTATTGTATTTCAAAGCCATGGAAATAATTTTATGGATAGCAGTGCACAGAAAAGATCGTACCCCGGAAGGACGTATATATACGTCTGGGGCAATGCACGTTTTGGCTAAGCAAGACGTTTATATACGTCGGTGGCACATGAGAGGTTAAAGTCGTACTGTAGCTTTAGTGTAAAAGTATTTTTTTTTAATTCAATACAATGTTATTGTATGAAGGGGGGCGCGATGAAAATGATGATTGAATATTGGGTCGCGAGTATTGAAAGTTTGAGAAGCACTGCCTTAAAACAATTGTATACATGCATTCTAATCTAAATAAAACTAAATATCACGAAAATTATCTATTTATGCGCTTTTTTGAAATCACGGTTCCGAACGTAGTCGGATACCTTAATGAATCTCTACTCAATAAAAGAAACGCTTGTCAAATTTCAAGACTGTAAGTCTAATTGTTACAGTGAGTGTGAGTCCCTTTTTTTCATATATTATATATATTATAGTATATTATAGGATATCGCTGAGTATTGTAAAGAGAATGGGGCAGCTTGGCTAACTGTAAAACTGATTAAAGCCGACTTTTATTTTTTATAAGCCGCTCCCAGTAAGCAATGTTTATAATACTGCCAATCATCCATCTGTTTATGTTTAGAAAATCTCATTGATATAATTATATTTAGTATTTAAGTCATTTGCTCTCGAAGAGTTTACTTAAAATCATACGTACTTAACGTATCGAAGAGATGGTATTTATTTATAATCATTGAAGTGTATTCATTACAGTAAAGAAACATCTTGGGATGGATGGCATCATTTTTTGTTTCTAATGGCACAATATGAACAGTTACTAACCGAAATCATCATTCTATCTAGTACATCATCTAAAGCTGGTATCTCTTTTTATCTCTTTTGGTGGATACCAATCGGCGCAGGTAATTTTGACGACCAGTTTCCTCCCTAGAGGCAGGCACCTGAGCTCTAACAATGCGGATCTGTACTAGGTTTTAATTTTTCCTGAAGCACGCCTAGGTAACTTTTACATGCCATATAATCGTACGACATGGTCGCTGCCGGTTTTCTGCATCATGAAAATTTACCGACTGGTCTGGGGTCGAACCCTGGATGACATCTTTTTTTTTTAAATTTTAATATCAGGAGCTTTAATTTGAACATGCGCTTCGCTCAAGAGCAAAACTGCAAAAGATGGGTATATACAATAAATGATGGAGCTGTAACGAGCGAATAACCAAGCGAATCCAACATGTGACGGCAGACGTGTTTTAGGCAATGCCTATACGAAATCCATAGCAAGAGAATTTACCGCATGACGGCGGCGGATGCGCTATCGGTAGAGCCTTCGCACAACGTGTTGCAAAGAGCCTTACTCAGAAGCTTTTCACAAACTGAATCTTGAGTCCCAGGAGGGGAAAGCATTCGGATTTGGACCGGCTCATACTGGAGTCGTGGATCCGGTGAAAGGAGCTACATTTTTTTTCTACTTTGTAATTTTGTACTGCTTTCACATTTACTTGTAATTAAGCATATTTTATACAAATACTGTAATGTGATTTTCTTCCCCATTTGTGTTAATTTACGTATATATTGCACTTTTTATTAGATTTTTTAAAAAAAATTAAGAACTTGAGACATAATTTAAGTATATACCATATAAACACATTTATTTATATTAATGCACTTTATTGTTATTATTATTTTTCTTTTTTGTGTTACTCTTTCACTTAGACATTGAGCAAAAATGACATAAGAAAATGAACTATATAAATAGTCTTATAATTTTTGAATTGTTTCAAAACTTTTAAAAATAATCTATGAGTAGAGCAAACTGAAAATACCTTCTACTTTTGACAAACTTCTCCTGTTCAAAGTTACTTGTATTTCAATTTACATAGTAAGAAACAAAAGCAAAAACATTTTAAAGCTTAAAAACCGAGTTAAGAAACTTTTGCATAATTATTAAGCTGTACTGTCTCGTAATACAACTGTATATCTTCTTTAAAAGCTCGAAAAATATTTATCTTAATACTCTACAAGGAAATCAGTCCTCTCTTGCACCTTTTATTCCAGTAAGGTATGCCTTACTTAAGCTCTTTAGAAGTTCTGAACCATTTTCCACTAATGCATTGTGTGTACCGAGTTTCAAAAGATTAAGGTTTTGTATAAGCCATGAATGAATAATGTATTGCATTTTACCAAGAAGAATACTTCTTTTTACGAACTAAGTTAAGTAACATTAGAAGTCGTTTTATCCCCTGAATTTATTTAATACTCTTAATACTTTGTGAGGAATTAAAAAATAATCACTTTTAAAAAAGGATGCAGAAATATAATATTTGGAATTGACTTTCAGAATAATTTAGGAAGTAGTTTCGAAAGTTTCGTATTAATTTGATTTACCGTTCAATTAAATTGGTTAACATGGAATGCTAATAACTTTTAAAATATGTGTGGAAAACGAATTTTCAGTAAATGTTATTTAAGTATTATAAGCACTATCGAGTTCAGTAGGATTCAAGGTACAAAGTCATTAATGAAGCAAGCAGATTCAAAGCAAGTGGAGAGGGCTATAAAAAAGAAAAAAATATATCAAAAGAACAGCTGTTTTAATTTTAATTGTGAACTTAAAATTTGCTTCCTTCAGAATAATTGTGAGTAGTTTGGACATAATTTGAAACTCACCAATTATATCAAAAACATAAATTCAGTGAAAATCGCAGAAAATGAAAGTGAAGGGACTGACCTATTTTTTCGTGTTAACATAATTTCGTGTTAAAGGATATTAAAAAAAACATACCAATAAAATTAAGTTTATTGGAGTTTATATTATTTGCATAGCTATATATATATATGCATGTATTTAATAAATATAAATGAAGAAAAAACATGCATACAAATTTAAAGAAATTTAACACAAAATTGCAATGATTTTTGAAAAACAAATCATTTTTTGAGTTTTGGGAAAATAATAACCTGGTTTTTTTCTTTGCATTGTCTTTTTTAGCATCTAAATGTCAACAAATTGTTCGATGTCATCAATTTTGTGATACATTTCACAATTGGAGTGAGTGTCTATATAACTGCGCATACTTTTCATGATTTTTCTCATTTTGAATGAAGTGGAATTAGGAGTTGCATTTTTTATTTCATTTTCATCGTCAGAATCTGCATCAATGATATTTTTTGAGCTTTGAACAAACTTCAAAATGTCTTTGTAGGGCATAACTGGGACAAAACACACATCGCCATCAGCTACTGCAACGAATTCTTCCGACAATACAGTAGGACAGCCCAATCCGGCTGGTGTGTTTTGCGTATTTTGTTTATTACCAGAAGAGAAATCTTTTCATGTTAAGAAGGGGGGGGGGAATGCATGAGAATACATAGTTGCATTATTTCGTGTTAACCGATAATTCATCTCAAGAGTTTTCATGTTAAACGTATTTCATTTTAAAAGAATTGTAGGTATTATTTAGATCGGGTATCATGGATTTTACACTGAAGAACAAAGCAGTTCAACAATTTATTGTCGAAAACAATCCTTAAATTACAGGATACAGCAGCTAAATTCGCGCAATAAGTTCCAGAAAATTTTCACACCTTCTACAGCATTCAGTTTTAAGTGTCAAAAAGTACAGGTATGTAATGATAAAGATTATCCCCAAGCATCCACTCAATAGTAGGCAACTGAACTCTTCAAAGAAGTAAACTCAGTTTCAGTAAGCCTCCGCTATTTATAGTCTACTCGTTTACCTTTCAGTGTTTTCTCAAAAACTCCACTTAAGTCATAGATCATAACGTTATAGATTATTCAACTAATTTCAAAAAGATGCCATATGGTCGCGAAGTCTCCAAAAATGATACCAACTTGGCGGTATCTGCAATATTTTACCGTTCTCATTGAGATGCCATTGTAATGTAATTTATGCATATCTGAAAATATATTTTTACTGTAAAATTTTAAAATTCGTTTAAAAAAATAGATGGCGTCTATGTCGTAGGATTATGCGGCATTTTAAAGATCCCCAGAGTACTTATTTGTCTTGGGTGTCCTCGGCAAAATTAAGCTCTTAATGCCACTTCGCATATCCAGAACTCAGTTGCCTCCCTCTGGTGCGGAAACTGGTGGTCCAATTTATATTGCGGTGATTTCTGGTGCCACATTTAAAAGTGATGCCGACTCCAGAGGAGTGTACTAGGTCTTCAATGGTAAGTTCCAATCTGCAGCCCCCTCCCCCATCCGAAGTAATAAAAAAATAACTCGTAAAAACCTTTACTAATTATTTAAGGTTTACAATAATGGAAATAGGTCACAAATGTCTCACTTTATGAAAAACATTTCGCGGAATCCCTAACGTTGTACACACTTCCCCAAATTAATTTTAATTTTCTATCAACTCCTCAGCAGTCACCTGAAACCACAACGGTCTGTAGAAACCTTTTTGGGAGCCTATGATCTAAAATATAGCACTACAAA
>BMAV01015459.1:16782-52778 GCA_019973955.1 Trichonephila inaurata madagascariensis
ATAAGAATAAATGTATTTGTTCTTATTGTACTGAATTCTTATTGCAAAAATAACAATTTTTTTTCTTATTCTAAGAATTGTTATTGAAAGTAAAATATTTGTTCTTATTGTAAGAATAGCAATTTTTTGTCTTATTCTAAGAATTGTTTTTAAAAGAAAAGTATTTGTTTTTATTGTAAGAATATTTTTTTTCTTATTATAAGAATGATTATTGAAAGAAAATTGTTTGTTCTTATTGTAAGAATGTTTTTTTTTTCTTTTATTATAGATTTTTTATTCTGTCAGAATATAACCAACCTTTCTTATTTTAAAAATTATTATTCTAAGAACATTTAAATAAAATTTTATTCTTATAATAAGAATAAAAGTATTTGTGTTTATAAATTACAAGTTTAAAATTCAAATGACAATTTAATTACAATGGATTTATTTATACATTTTTGATAAGTTTTTATACACATTTTCTAAGACACCTTGTTTAATTTCTTGATTTAGACATCCTACAGATGATTTTGATTGGTGCTGACGAAACGTTTCAATTGAAGATCATATGACCAGTACGACAACTCCGTTGATTTCATACTCCTTAAATTTCAACATCTTATATTTCCAGTTTTGTAAATTTTGACGATCCTTACCATTTGAGTGATAGGAAGAATACTGGTGACCAGAGTCTGAATCTTTTAAAGAGAGAATAAAGAATGGTATCTACATGGATTCCACACTTCATAAGGCATTGAAAGACATACCTAACTTCCATAGCCCTCATTATGTATAATGGTAGGAATACAAATAATGATAAATAGTTTTAAGAGAATCATGATTTAAACCCGGGGTTTTATTTGTTCATGGATCGTAATTATCGCCACTGGGTCTCTAGGGCTATTGTCTTATTCTTCCAATTATGTGAAAAGTTTTAATCCATATCAGCGCATTGACAAACAACTTGGTATATATTAAGAAATAAAGATCATATTTTAAAAACAACACGTAAAATTAATACATATATATATAATAATAAAATAATAAGAGACATAAATAAATAATAAAAAAAGTAATAAAATAAAATAATAAGAGACAAAATTATAATTAGCACAAAGCTGAAAAATAATGAAATGGTATTTAAAGAAACACATCAAGAAAATAAATGGTGCAAAAGAATATCGAACTAAAATTGGATAAGAACCGAAAATAAAAGAAACAGAGGTGTAGAGCTATTAAAATTGAAACTACCGAAAAGAGTCTTTGGAGTAAAATGGATACCAATTATGATTTCTAAAGCTACATATATAGTTAAAATTCTCTACTATAGAGAGATTAATCATTAGTGTTCGCTAAAACTGAAGCAAAAAAAAAAAAAACCCAAAAAAAAAAACAAACCACCCATACGATTTTAGGAAAGATATATTAAAAAATTATAAAAAATGATAGAATTGAATATATATATATACACGAATTCTACAGTAGTATGGATGTTGCACATCACGGTAATTGGAGATGTTCTTTTTGATTCGACAATATTGCTCTATGGTACAATACTTAAGTACAGAAAATACTTAAACCTGTATAGTGATTGATAATCAATAGAAAAAAAAAAGGCAGGGTTTGAAATCCGGGACATATATTTGTAATTTAATACCCCTGAAGACCAATATAGGAATATAATGTAAGTAGCTTTACATAACAAATATATAAATACAAAACAATAGGAAATAAATTTAGGTGTGCTCAACTCTTCATCATGGCATCTATTTATAAAATACAAAGTGTGACAATTAAGTTACTGGACTGCGCATGCCCTAGCCATTAAGCTTGGTTTGAGAATGAGTGTTATTGGAGTATAGTTGACCCTGATCAATTCGGTGCTGGTGGTACGATATTCCACTCCTCTATTTAGTTCAGTTTTATTTTTATCCTTTTTTAAGGAAGACGTTGTCGTGTCGAAATGCCGTGATCACGCGATAAATGTAAAAATCTAACTGCGCATAAATTTGAATTTCCTCGTGAAATTAAAAAAAAAAATCCGTCAGAAAGTTTTTAATTTTTAAAGGAGCGCTTGGAACAGGGCCGTTTTTAAACTCTTTGCCGTCCTTGTCACTTCAAATTGTTTCCCACTTCCCTATTTCCAGAGCACCCCCTCCTCCCTCAGTTCTTACCTTGCCAGTGTTGATTGGGAGGGGAATTTTGCCTTAACTCTTTTACTCCTATCACTTTCTTTGTTTTTGCTCCTTGGAAAGTCTTGCCATTATCCACCATCTACTGACCCGCTGTTGTAATGAAAGGATAAGGTCATGGCTTGGCCATTATCCTTTCCATACTTTCATTTCTTACCTTGGGGAAACCCAAACCACCAAACCACCCTTTTGTAAACTAGAGCAGTAAATTAAAGTAATCGTTTTTAGTTACAGTATACAGTATACATTATTGCATGAACTGTTTTCAACTTGTTAACTATCATCTTTTTCGACGCTTATTGCTTTACTATCTTTTACTTTTAAGTATTTTTATTCTTTGTTGAGTCACCGTCATTGCACATGTATAACAAAAGTTTTTTTCGAGCTTTGATCATTGCAAAATCATTGATGACATTATTGTGACCAATTTCCTTCTTAGTATCACCTTGAGTGCATATCAATATCCAACTGTTGAGCTTTTCTTTTTCCATGGTAGATCTTATTTGAGTCTTTACCCATTTAAGAGCATAAATGCTTATTTCATGACTAGCTATGTGGTGGTATGCTTACTATAATTTTAATTTTTACTATCTTTTCACCCTCTAACTTTTTGTGCTTTAGGCAAGTGCCTAGCTTGCCTAAGCGGAAAAAGGGCTCTGGTTTGGTGATAATTGTATGTTACATAATCAAAATTTTGAATGGCACAAATGAGTTTTGGAAGATTGGGAGGTTGCTGAAGATGATGAACGTTCTGTTCGATCAGCGCCATCAAGAA
Organism: Trichonephila inaurata madagascariensis; assembly: GCA_019973955.1. Classification (NCBI taxonomy): domain Eukaryota; kingdom Metazoa; phylum Arthropoda; class Arachnida; order Araneae; family Nephilidae; genus Trichonephila; species Trichonephila inaurata. The sequence continues at coordinate 19,732 of BMAV01015459.1, forward strand.
CCGGTGATCCTCATCTTTTTTGTTCGATATTAAGGACATAATCATGACTGAATGGGTACCTCGAAGCCAAATGATAAAATAGCAGTACTGCATTGAAGTCCTGAGGAAGTTTAGGGAAAGGGTGAAGAAGAAAAGCCAAGATCTGTGGAACACACGTTGAATTTGCACCAATACAATGCTTCAATTCAAACCGTGCTTTCTGTTAAGCAGTTCTTGGCACACAAACACATTACTAAGTTTGAGCATCCACAGTATTCACCAGATCTCGCACCATGTGACTTCTACCTGTTTCTTAAATTGAAAACTGTATCAATGGGAAAACATTTTCAGTCTGTAGGTGAGGTGAAAGTAAAAATGGCAGACTTACTGAAGATTATGACATCTAACGAGCCACAGCATTGCTTTGAACGGTGGAAAACTCGTATGCAGCTATGTATTGATAGAAGGGAGAGTATGTTGAAAGGGATGAAAAGGTATTTGTCCATTGTTTTCAATAAAGCTCATCTTTTAGAATAGTCCGGTTATTTAATTGTCACAGTAGTGTGTGAAAGGAAAAATATGTGTTTGGTTTCATGTAATTGTGTAATTCTGACAAAACTTCAATCAGAATCAAATCAAAGTGAAATCAGACATAATACATTGTAGGCTAGACTTTTTTTGTGTGCGATCTCAAAGGTAGGCAGAACAGGAAATGAATAACATATGGATTCCTTACCGTTATAATCGCAACACCAGAAAGAAAAACAGAGCTTAGAACATGGAGCTTGAGTCTAGTATCACTATATAATCCTGTGCCTCAAACTAAAATATGAGAAAGGCCTGAAAAATAATTATTTTCACAAAATGCTGAACTAGACATTAGAAACATTCTTACTTGAAAATTAATTGTGTCAGGGGATTTACTTTCAGTGCAATTTTCGCAAGCTATTGAATGAACACAGAACGGTAATAACTCAAAATAAATTAAGAAAAATAACTATATCTTTCTCTATTTATTTATTTATTATTTTTTTTTATCAGAAATGGTTTATTTCATTTGGATTGCTTTGAACTTCGACATTTACACCTATCAAACACATATCTAAAGAATGCACAGCAACAATAATAGTTATTTCTCGATTCTTTCAGATTCTTGTGTCCTCATTTTTCATTCCTAAAGAATGTATCATAATCAAGAAAAATGTATCATTAATCTTCAACCTTCATTCTTCTTCAAAGAAGAACAATATATAATGGAATAAAATACATAGAATTTATTGAAGGGCTCATGTCAGCAAATTATAGTAAAGTGTAAGAAATAAAATTTATTTTGCTTTTCTTTGTAAACTCGTGAACTTATTTACTTCGGTAATAGAATTTTAGCGGTTGCTTTGGGAATTGGTGATTTATTTATACAACATTAGGTACAATTATTTCATGATTTATTTTACTTATGCTGGATTATGCTCCTTTACACACATAATGTGCAGTATTTGTCGTTACACATTATGCTATGTGACCAAAGCTTCTTCCATTTGTTTTCCATATTAACTTGAACTTTCCAGCAAAAATTGTTTGAATTTAATTCAAATTTTGAAGTATATTTAATCTAGTATTTAGGAGAATTTTATTAATTTTTAATTAATCGAATTCATTAATTATTGAAGAAAATACAATGTACACAAATTATATATATATAAGATGAGGACATCATTCATTTTTATGCCGCTTAAAGCTAGTATTTAGTTACATTTTTGAATTAAGACTACACAGTACGCTATCAATTTCATAATTAGCGAAAAAAATGTTTTTGCATTTTCTTATGGATTATATTATTGAACAGCTTGCTGCCAAATTTCAGATGTTAACAAATTAGTTTTTCAGATGTTTTTTGAGCTAAGGTTTTTGGTTCTTTTTCATTTAAGATCATTAATCCTCTCTTAAATTGAAATAATTAAAAATATTTTTGAGCACACAATCAACTCTTTTAGTGTAAAATGTTTAATAATTTGAATTTTCTTTCCTCAAATCTTTTCTGCTTGATTATGTTTTGAGTTTTTTTTTTTTTGAATTCTTATAATTAATTAATTAAAATTGATTTCAAGGTTAATTTTTGCTTTAAAAAATAATTTATTTAACTTATATAGAAGCTTTATCATTAATTTTCCCTGTTGAGAAAATACCATGGCAAAAATATTCTCAGGTTACTATGAGACACAATATTTCGAAGAAATGGAATACTACTGAAAATGATGTATCTAAAAATCAATTCTTAGTTGATAGTGCAATTAGACTTCAGAATACTAGTACAGTAAGACCCCGCTTAACGCGGGTTATCCGTTCCATTAAAATAGAGCGTAATATGAAACAGCGTTAAACGAGGTTATCTCATGATGTAAATAATGGGATTAGGGGGAAATGGGTAGAAAATTGGTCAGGTATTTTAACATTAAATTTATTTATTAAATTTTTTTATAACAATAAACAAAAATTTATTTCTTACAAATATAGAAGTCAATAAATAAGTCAGTATGCTTACATTTTAGATCACTCAGAGTATGTCCAATTTTCTGCCTTTTTATCAAGAAGGTATCTAATGAAATTTGCGTTTTCTTTTTGCGCTCTGTAAGAAGCTGTTAGTAAGTGAAGCATCCATAACACCCCGTCTTGCCTTTGAACTCCTGTCAAAATTTGGATTATTTTCAATAAATTGGTCCATAATTTCGCTTATAGTGGTCAAACTGGTTTTTAGAGTTGTTGTTAGAAGTTCTTTTTGCTCTTCTTCAGAATCACTATTTTCAATATTTTTGTGTTCTTGGTTCACTAATTCCTTGAGCTCATCATTAGAAAGATTTGTTGCTATTCCTTGCCCCATTTCTTTAACATCTTCCACATTTACCTCATCTAAACTAATTCCACTATTTCATTCATATCGACCGAGTATCCAGTGTCACCAGCCCTTGCTTAGTCTGGCCAATCCCCACCCCTTTCAAACATTTTTCTGTTACCACATTCCAAGAAAGGTTTATGTTTTCTACACAGAACTCATGATATTGTAGTTTTTCCAAAACTATCTTATTGATTGTTTCTCTTCTCCGTTTGTTTTTTCAAACATCTGTCTAGATGTTCGCCGAAGGTAATAAGCCTTAAAGTTTGATATAACGCCTTGATCCACTAGTTGAATTAAGGCAGTTGCGTTAAGCGGCAAGAAAACCACTTCGACTGGAATGCATGTTGTTGAGTCAGATAAATTCGTTGGATGGTTTGGAGCATTATCAATTAAAAGTAGTGTTCTTGATTCAAGTTTTTAATTTTGCAATAGCGTTTAACAGACGGAGAAACATATTCGAAGAGATAGAATGCTACTGAAAATGACGTATCTAAAAATCAGTCCTCAGCTGATACTGCAATTAGACTTTAGTATTCTGAATTCAAATATTGCAGATAAAAGTGAATATTTCCTTCATGTTCAAACTACATTATACTAAACATATTCTAGTACTATATTTTAGTATTTTAAAGTCGTACAACAAGAAATAAAGCTTCCTAAAGTGACCGAATTAAAACGGAAACAAAAAAATTAAACTTTTTTTACAAACCTGTCTATTATTAACACGCTTTTATAAGTTTCACTTGTATGTAATGGAATCTTTGAAATCGATTTTTACCGACTTTAAAAGGTCAGATTAATTCGAAATTTTGCACCCTTGTCAAGGACTGATGACAATATAATAATTTCATTATTTTGTTTCATTGTCCTGATTAGGATCCTCAAAAATAAGGATTTTAAGGATTTCGAGATTTGGCGACTAATTGCATATACCATTTCTAGATTTGGCAACTAATACCAAATTAAGCGACTTAAAGATTAAGGTGCAACCCTAAAACCGTAAATAGGTTTGTGGTTAATACAAATAAAACAAAAAAAAAGTGTTCTTTATGTGAAAAGGGTAGCTTGGGGGAGTAGTTTTTCTGAAAAAGGGAATAAAAAAATTCGTGCATGTGAATAATAATAATTTATGTTCTAACTGCTAAATATTTTATTTCATTTTTACAAAGCAATACGTTTAGAAGTGATGATATGAATTAACATTATAGCAATACGTTTAAAAAGTGATAAGTTTATGTTCTAACTGCTAAATATATATATTTTTTTATTTTGATAAATCAATATGCTTAGAAGTGATGATACGAATTAACATTATAGCAACACGTTTAAAAGGTCATATAATACGACTGACATTTAATGTTTCATTTTAACACACTTTTATTAGTTAGACCTGTATCTATAGAGACGGAATCTTTGCAATATAATGATATGGGACTCATGCGAGGCCCCGTAAATGGAGAGAATAAATACCCTTCAGACCAATTAATTAATATCCATTGAAGAGCAAGACTAATTCCAGCAGTCACATAATTCCGGCTCCAAATATCAAACTCAAGGATAAATTCAACAAAGAATAAATGATAGTTTTAAAAACTAAGAAACATGCTTTTATTGTACATCGAACTAAAAAAATTAAAAATAAATTTTAGTTTAAGAAAACTAAGAAACATGCTTTTATTTTACATCGAACTAAAAAAATGAAAAATAAATTTTAGTTTAAGAAAACTAAAAAACACGCTTTTATAGTGAATCGAAATAAAATTAAAAAAAAAAAAATATAATAATTGTTAATATAAGAATAAAATGATTTACGAGAAAACTAATGTCATTGTGGTAAAAGCGTTCAGGATTCACCTGAAACAATTGGACTATATTTTTTGGTTTTGTAAAGAAATTATATTAATGCGATTTAAAATTAATCAGAGTATGCAATTGGAGAAAAAAATTCATCTTAAAAATCAAGGAAGAACAATTTAATTCACTTAAAATTTCCAAAGAAAGGACTGATGAGAGGGAATAAAGAAGAATATAATTGTTCTTTTTAGTTTTAACAGTTTTTATCGTTAAAAACGGTAATTACCTCATATTGATATTTTAAATTAGATTTTCTAAGAAAGCATGAGATAAAAAGGATCTCTCTTCCGATATCTTAATTTATCCTATTAAAATATTAAAACTCTCATAAATAAACCTTCTAAAAATACTCTAGATACTTTTAAATAAGTTTAGTTTTTAATGAATTTATAGATTCAAAGATATTAAATACATTAATTTGCAAGATATTAGCAATTAAAAAAAATACTGCATCCCGTTTCACCAAGTCTACCCTTCTGAAAGTGCCATCAACTATTTATAAGTTAATCTTCCGCATTTTTATTCGTAATCTGCGTCAAAAGTCCATTACTTAGAGTAAAAAAATATATATATAGGTAACTAAATACACTGCCGTGTTATTTATTTAAGTAAAACTTTAAAAAAAATAAAGGAAAATAAAAATTTAGAAAAAAACTGCGATAAAGCTTTTAACAAAAATTCCACAAACGACAAGCCAATAATCCACCATGGAACTTTTTATCATGAAACTTTAATTACTTGGTCGTGCATGTTTGAAACAATATAGTTAAAGAGAATTTTCAAAAAAAAATGAGAGAAAGAAAAGAGTGGAATACAAATCTCTACTTCCTCACTAATTGGTCGCGGAAGACAAACATTATTAAAGTGAAATCTGATTATGCAATATTTAATCTTCCTGCGAACATTAATGGTTATTATTCTCTTTAATTAAGATAAAATACACTTTGAGGCTTTGCAAAAAGAAGTCAAACGCGTTTTTACTTCTTTCAACCGTCATTTTTTTTGCTATCTGTCCTTTTCTTTCTTTTTGTTTTACGTTTTGGTTCTCTTCAATCCGCTTCTGTTTAAACTTCATTGTGAAAATGACGAAAAAAAAATCTAATTATGATTCTAATTCTAGATTTTTTTTTAAGCGTGTGGGAGTCTGCGGTTTTATGTGCGTACTCGTATTTGCTATGGTGTCAGTTTAAAAGAGCATTGAATGGATAGAATTAACTTAATTTCTTTTAATCGGTGGTAAAAGGATTGTTTGCGGCTAATTTCGGTATTAGAACAATTTGCTCGCCGAGTTGGGGGTTAATTAGGGATTTTTTTTCGATTAAGTTGTCACGAATTCTATACCTTTCATTTAAATGTTGATTACTTTTTAAGGAGCAATTATTTGTTAAGCAAATATGATTCCAATTTCAACAAAGGAATCGAGAAGAATCAGACCTTCTGCATTTTAATGTCAAATATTGTTATTATTTCTGAAAAGAGATTGAATGTTTTCAATACTTTCTCTCAGGCGTAAAACATTTAAATATGATACGTAAATGGTGTATGTTAAGAAATAAGGGTGACGTGTACGAGAGTAAAAGATAATATATATACGTCACCATTATTTCTGAAAAGAGATTGAATGTTTTCAATACTTTCTCTCAGGCGTAAAACATTTAAATATGATACGTAAATGGTGTATGTTAAGAAATAAGGGTGACGTGTACGAGAGTAAAAGATAATATATATAAATAAGAACAATTTTTAAAGAAGGCATTTTCTAAGAAGATATGTACCTTTTCATAAAATCTTCGTTGTCTTTTTTTTTTAAAAATGTCACTCTAGAGCTGTACTTCTCTACGCATACAATGCAGTCCCAATTAGGGTCATTTAGTTAATACAGGTCCCAGAAAATCTCTTACGAAACCTGCAGTTGTAGAAGGTGTAATTTTAAGAAATATTTTTTTCAGAGATTTGTTCCCATAAACTGGAGATTCTTAAAAATGTTTCGGGGAAAAACATTTTAAAAAGGTTTTTTCTTACACTTTGAACCCAGAAAAAAGTAAAATTTTAGTTACTAGCTTATTCTTAATTAAATTTATTAGTATCATTTAATCATTTATGAGCACCTAAATGTTGAGCATAAAAAATTTTAGAAAAATTCCATTAGTATGGTTTTAAAACCTGGGTGTTTCTAAACACTTCGGTATTATTTTTAGTTCGCTATTAGAACCAAATATATAAAAACTTTAAGAAAGTGCTGTCGTTCTAAATAGGTCTACGTGTGGACGTGAATTTATGGAGTTTTAACAAAAATGATATGCATAGCGGAATCATAATATTGATCACGAAGATTTTGAATCACAATACAGATGATTGGAAAAAGGAGAGCAGTTTTTCTACAGACATTTAAATTCGAGCAATAATCAGGGAAACAAAATATATTGCTCATAAAACTATTTTATGTGAAGCCTTGCTTAAAACATATTTTAGAATGAAAACGAAATTAATTCCTATGGTTCGCGATTAGAAGTGGTTTTCAGTGTTGTTTCATATATAAAAAAGAATGACAGTTGAATGACCTTGATGAGTGAATAAGATACTGGTAACACAAGAAAAAATAATAGCGGGTGAAAGTTGGAAAATCCATGATGGTTTCAGCAGATTTTGCTTAGAAAACATATTTATCTTGTGTAAGTGGACAGTAAAATTCCGTACATTTTGTGCAACCTGTAGATAATCATTTGTTGTTTTTTAGTGGATTTCTATATAACTAGGAATTGCAATATCGGACAAAAATTTCAATACCGGTATTCGGAATTTTTTAGATCTTACTACCGGGATACCTTTTTTAATACCGGTAGTAGAAATTTTAAGAAAAGAAAGAAAAAAACAGGTGTTTCTTTGTTTTATTTGCCAGTTTCTTTCATTACACAGTGTGAATATCACAAAAAATAATGTAAATTATAACAGTATCTAAAAGATCACACAAAAAGTAAAGGAACATTTTATTTATTTAAATCACAAAAAAAGTGTAAATATCACTATTCAGTCTGAGGTCTTCATAATATAAATAATGAACAAAACCGAAGCATTATCAACTGATTTTTTATGTTCTTTAAAGTTATTCTTATACGTTATTATGAGTTATTATTTATGAGTATATGTATAATAAATCTGAAAAATAAAATTTTTAACCCTAAATTGTGACATGCAAATACAATGCGAATAACAAGCTCACAAATTTACAAAATATCGAAACATTACGCAGTTTCTTCACAACTACAACCTTGTTTTCCCAGATACGAATATCAGACTACGAATCCTGCGCGTGTGCAGCATCGCTCAGAGCTGCAATAGGATAAATTTGGCTCACCTCCTTGGAAGATTCACTAATTTTATCCCTTCTCTTGATTGTATGATGCAATTTTGTATACACAGTCTAAATAATTTCGCTCGTCAGGGAGACATAAAAACAAAAACGTATACTATTTTGCTATGTTGGCGATTCCTGAACGTATACTGGAAACCATTTTAAAAAATTCTAGTAAATACCGAAAAAACGGTATTTAAACTTCTGAATACTGGTATTGCAAAATTGTACAAATGGCTCAAAATATCGGTATTCGGAGTCCCGGTATATCGGTATAGCAATGCTTATATATGACTAAAATGGTATATTGTAGAACAATATGAAAAAACAAAGAGAACTTATTACAAAAAAAAAAAAAAAAAATGAAAGCAACGCGCTTCAGTTATTTACAAGTTGGTTCTCCGTCTAGACCTAAGCCTCTTTGAGAACGTTCGAAACAATCTCCCAAGGAAACATTTATAAAAATGAGAGGTAACATTTCTCTTTAAATGCTTTCAGGAAGGCTCTATAGAAGGAACTTAGTACTAAAGTTTGTACTTTAAATGGGAAATCGTGTAATTCAGGTGTTTAGTTTGTATGGAAAATCCATGCAGTATTAAGTACGCTATGTTTCCACACATTTTTGTAACAATGTAATTTGGGGCAGAGCATTTTAACATATTTGTATTTTATTTTATTGCAACTCAAATTGTTTTCTATTCTTGTTATTTATAGTTTAGTTTCTCTCATAAATTCTTATAATTTAATACTTATTGTTTCCATTTTGTATTTTATATTGCGAAGCATTACCGTTTTCTAAACTTTTGAGTGGACTGTACTTTTTTAAAAAAATATAAATCCACTTTAATTTTTTTCAATTACCGGCTCGTCACTTTTTTCGATATTGAAGTAATCCAATATTTAAAAAAATCGATCATTTTCTTGAATTTTTTTATCAATTTACAATACATGAGAACAGTGCAAATTAAAAAATTGAAAATGCTGATATTTTTAACATTAAGAAACCATTGATGCACACAATGGGGGGGGGGGCTCCGCGGGTGCGGCCCCCCCCCCAAAAAAACTGGAATTTTTTCAATTGGTTATAAACCTATGTATATAGTACGTAACATTTAATTAAGTATTTGTTATTAATAATTCATTTTAATAATTAATGCTAATTATTTATTTAATATTTGATTTTTTACTGTATTTGTTCCCGAAAACCGACAAAATCAAAAGGATATGTTGAGAGGCTTATTGAAATATGATACGGGAATGTTGGCTTTCGACCCGGGCCCCCCCCCTTCTTGAAAAATGCCTGTGTGTGCCACTGTAAGACACTAATATTTAAATTAACTGAAAACTGTAAATGCATGCATTAACTACTCCGTTTCTTTGTATGTCTGTTCATTGAAAACAGTTTTTTTGATTAAAAAAATTATTGTTGCACAATTGTGTGTATATTTATCTGACAGCAGAAATTAAATCAACTTTCAAAAAACAATGAAACACTTGTAATGGAAAAAGATGTGCGAGATGTGCATGTTATTTTATATATATTTTTGAAGAGTTGTTCTCATTTCTTATAAGCAATTTCAATAATGCTATTCAAACTCAGAAATAAAATGTTGATGATCTTTTTTTCGCTTTTAAATACTTAAGTGAAAGTGACTGTATATCAATCGCAAATTTTCTATTTTAAATATATTACTTATCAATTCTTAAGATAATATAATAATTAAACTGTGTATATACATCGTAACTAAAATATGAATAAACTATTAGCTAATAGTTTTACTGTGGTTAGAGGGAAAATTTCATATGATAGCATATAATCTTAATGTAAACAGAAAATAAAGTTAGCTTTAACCAATGTAAATAATTTATACCGAAATGGTTTTCTGACATGAAAAAAAGTCAATAGTTATATCACTAAAAAATTTAATATTTTACTGCATATTTAAAAAAAATTAAAAAGTGAAACTTTTCAAACTGTATATTTGTTCAGAGCTAAATATGCATGCGAAGACTCCTTAAGGCAAATGAAATACATTTTCTCTCCTTTTTTCTGTCTTTTTCTGTATTTAACATATTCCATCGCACGTTTTTGCGAAGACTTACCGTTCAATTTTTGAATTTATGAAAAAAAGCTGTTTGAAATAATTTTAATATACATATATGGTTATGTATTAATACTTTCAGACGGTAAACATACTTCTCCAAAAATTTTGTAAAAACTATGTATAATGAACTCTATAAATGTTTAGATACGCGTATTTTATTTAAATTTAAAATTTCCCCATTTAGTATCATAACATTTTTACATTGAATACTATAATATTAAAGTAACTTGTTTTAATACTATAAGCTATATACATATAAAATTAGGAAAATATTAGAAATATTCTGAAAAAAAAAATGAAAAATCTTTAATTAAAGTATTAGAAATAAACGCAATAATTTCATTCACTACAACTCCTCTAAATAAGATAGAAAAAAAAACTTTGATTCATTCAGAGGTTTGTCTATTAGTCAAAAATGGGATTACAAAAGAAGGAATTTATAAATTATTTTTTTCTCGTGTGGTCTGCCTATTGACAAATAAGCCTTTGCCCACATGACAAGTCCCCAATTGTGTGAGAGCTCTTTTATGGTGGCATCATTTAGTGGAGGTTCTCTCTCGCTACCCAATTTATTTGCCTGAAATAAAATTCAAGCTGTCATTGGATGATGAATATTGCCATGATTTAGTTTTGCTTAGAATACAAGAGACAAATCAATACTCAAGGCATCATTTATATGCCACATAATCATATGACATACTTCCCTACGATTTTAACATCCAGAAAATTTATCGACTGCAGCAGGGATCGAACCCTCAACCTTGAGCTTACGAAGCAGGTACGCTACCACTAAGTCATCAAGCTGACAATTTATAAAATATAAAAATTGGGATTTTTTCAATGACAGACTGATTAAATTTTGATTCTTAGAAATGTTGTTTTTATATCAAATAACAATGATTAGTCGGACTTCAAAGTGGTTTCTGAATCAGTGAAATTTTTCTCAGCTTTTTATATCAAATTTTAATTGTTAGTATACGAAGAATTTGTTGTTTTTTATAGGCATAGTAATATTTTAGGAGTCTATAGTGAATTTTTTTCTTACCTTATGTCTGTATTAATAGTAGGGATAACTTGAACACAGCTGTAAAAATCCGATTGGGAGAAAAAAAATGTAATGCATGTCATAAAGCAATTGAATGATTAAATAAGTTTTGCAGGGAACGTTGATACAGTGCTACTGATCAAGCCTCGCGATTTAATTTTTCATTCATCATCTGCTCTTGTTCTAATTCTGTCTTAAATTCATTTTGAAATAAATTGTTTGCTTTTTACTACTGACCTAATGAATGGAATAAAATGATTAGATTCCATTTAAATTCATTAAATTTGATATTATATTTCCTCGTTTTTGTGATATTTTGTTTTTGACGAATTTCACAGAACAAACATGCCAACCAACGCCATAAGTTTCAGAAACTTTTAAATTCAAACTTAATATGTTGTTTAACAAAATTCACTTTAAAATCCCTTGAGTTTCACTTTAAAATGTCTGTGTGTGTGTGAAATCAACATTTCATAATATATTACTATTATTCCGCATTTAAATAAAGAGCACCAAATGAGCAAGTTCTTAGGTTAATATTCTATAAAAAATATATATCGATAAAATCTCTATTAAAATATAATAATAAAATCTTTAATTTATAAAAATATTTTTTTACAAGAATTTATAGGAAAAAATATCTTCATGGTATCGGTCCATAATTCTACTCCGAGTTCTTTTGAGTCTGAATATAAGAAATATTTTGTGTTCATGCATTTTAACTGCTCATACTTCTTTATTGTCTTCTTATACTGCTCATACTTCTTTATTGTCTTCTCATACTGCTTATTCTTCTTTACTGTCTTCTCATACTGCTCATACTTCTTTATTCTCTTTTCATACTGCTCATACTTCTTTATTTTCTTCTCATACTACTCATACTTCTTTATTCTCTTTTCATACTGCTCATACTTCTTTATCAATAATGCGTTTTAGATTCCTAGTATCAGAACTACTTGAAGTAAACAGTGGTCATTTTGCAACAGATTCTTTACCATTGTGGCATGAACGGTACTGGAAAGGCAAATGAGCTAATCAAAAGGGGATGTCATAAATTTCTCAAATGGCCAGGTTGGTTTATAAGTCTTCATTGACAAAATTCGATAAGTCCTTCGAGGTGAGAAAACTGTGTCACAACTAAAAGAAAGAACCAAGGATAAACTCTGGAAGAGTGACATCTATGGTCACCTAGACCAGTGGTCTCCAACCCCCGGACTGCATACCTGTACCGGTCCGTTCATCAAACGGTACCGTGTCGCCAAAAGAACATTAAATTATTGTCATTTAGTTGACTGTGTTGTATTTCTCTTTGATTTGGGTAACTTTCTATAGAAATCCCTTTAAATTGCATGTTAAGTTATTTTGTATTCGTTTTTTGGTGTAACTGTAGTTCCAGAAAGGATATTTAAATACAATTAAATCAAAATTATTACATAAAAAAATCTAAAATATAAACAATAAATGTACTTCACCCTCAGTGGACCGTGGTAAAATTTTCAAACGTTGACTGGTCCATGGCGTGGTGGGAAGCACTGTTCTAGACTACCCTAGAAGAAGGGCTGCTTATATACATACATTCACAGAGAGAAAAAATTTGTTGAGCATATTTGTATTTTTAATTTCTTCATTGCTTTCTTTCAAAAAGAGGTGAAACATTTTAAAGTTTTAGTTCGTATAAGTTATCTTATTTATGAAAGCAAAGCAAATTTGATTGTTTCCTTACTAGTTCTGATAGGATTATATACAAATTATACAAGCATAACTTAATTAGTGTATAATATGTGTTCGCTTAATTCACAAATATATATATATATATATATTTAAATATAAAACTTACAATTTTTTTTTGAATATTCTCCCTTTTAAAGTAACTCTTGTAAAATATATTCATCAAATACATTTAATGTATAAAGTTCCTTCAACAAAAACATTTACATACTTTGATGTAATAAATGTGAACTTTATTTACTGAACTAGAAAAAGTAATTCTTTCAATGAAAAATAATCAGAAAGGAAGCACTCTCTTGTTTAACCAAGTGAACAAAAGTACTTATAATAAAGGAAAATATGTAATTTTAAGTTTAAATGTGTACTGTAAATTCAAAAATGTAGAAATATAAATAAGAAAGTTAACTATTTTAAGTGATTTCCCTTCAGGGGGCTCACCTTCTTTAGGTGAGTATGGGTTTCACGCTCCCGAGGTGCCCTAGTAATCTTTTCCTATTCCCAAAAGGTTTACAGTCTTTGGTAAACACGGGTTTCACGTACTTGGGGTTACCCTAGTGATCCTTCTCTATTTTCGACTCTCCTTCTTGTCATTCAATTTTCTCTTTTCTTCTTTTCACGTCGAGATCACAGATACGTAGAAATGTTTGGCGCATCACAGCTAGAATTGGCTCTTGCGCTAAAAAACCTCAAACTCACTCACTGTTTACTAATTTAAAACTAAATATTATTTATTCCAATTATATTACTTATTCCAGTTTGTTATCTACATCAAAGAATACGTAAAGCTCTTTGGTTCTTTTCTTTTTCATTCATAACACTCCTTTTTTATTTCGTTACATTAGTAAACTGAGAAGACTTTTATATTAATTAAATTTTAGAAGAAATTCCTATTAATGTCTCAATTACAATCCCGGAAATGTAGCTGCATGAAATGCAAGAAAGCTTTTGCGTGCTAAAATATTTGTAATACTAGTTGTCTGAAATTACTTCAAAAGAAATAATTGCTAACCTTTACAATTCAACGAAATGGAAGAAGCCAATTATTTTCTGTGAGTAGGCGGGAAATATGAGAGCAGTAATTTATTTTTCCTCCTACGCGAAGAAATAATATTTGTAATATCTTGTTGTGTGTTCGATTCAAACAAGCATAGTTATTAAATTCAATCCCACGCAAATGTTTTTCTTTAATTTGAAGTCAAATGTTAATGATAACACCTGATATGGTACTATATTTTTGAAATTTCTAAATCATCTACAATTTCCATTATCACTTTTCGCGACATGATTTTTTGTAACTGTATTCACCGAGATTTAGTTGAAATTTGAGTACAAATTAAAGTGATAATACAATTGATCATTTTTCAGGAAGAACGAAATTTTCATTTATAATTTAATGCAGTATTTCTCAAACTGTGAAGAGCACCTCCCTAAGAGTGCGTGATAATTCTTCTTGGAGGGAAAGAACATGTTCAAAAATCGAAAATAAAAGATTATTTTAAAAAAATCTCTACTTACAGGAAGTAAACAAACAAAATACATTCTGACGTAACAAAAAGAAAAATTAACATTTGCACTGATATGATACACTTATACATGTATGAGTACTGCACAATGTATTTTATAATTAATTTAAGAATACTAAATTAAGAACAGGTTTAATAATTACCAGTGACCCTATGGGCTTGTCATTTATAAATTTGTATTAAAAAATTAACACTTATCCCTATAATTTGTACGGTTTATAATTAATCCCTTAATTGCGATTGAAAGTTGTGCAATTCGCTCCCTAATGCCACCGTTTTCCACGTAGACGAGCGTATGTGATGTATTGGGGGAAAGGAAGAAATAAATAAATAAGGAAATCCTCTGAAATAGGTAAATCCTTTGTAAACACTATCAAGCTCCCTTTATTACTCTTCAAAGCCTACGGAATAATTTTATGGATAACGGTGCACAGAAAAGATTGCACTTCGGAAAGACTCATATATACGTCTGGGACAATTGACGCTTTGGCTGAGAGAAACGTTTATATACACCAGTGGCATTAAAGAAAATGTCGTATTTGTAGCTTTAGTATTTAAAGTATAATATTATTGAATTGAATGCATATTGTTATTTGTATGGGGAACGATGAAAAGTATAGTTGAATATTGGGTCGCAAATATTGAAAGTTTGATAAGCACTTAATTAATATATTGTTCTACCTATGATAGTGCTATAAAGGGCAAATATTTTCTTATTCTATTCACTTCTGTTTCAGAGTATACATTTTCTTCCAATAATAATTGGTTTCCTTTACGTTACTTAAAATGTCAATATTTAGAGCAAACAGTCCAGTTTGTATTAAAAATAAGAGGAAAACTAATTAATTAATTACTTCTTATCTTTTTTTTTTTTTTTTTTTTTGATACCGGATGGGTGGCGTAGTTGGTTAGGTACTGGTTTTGTACGCCCTAGTTTGAGCGTTCGATCCCGGCTCAAATCGGTGGAGTTTCATGATGCAAAAAAATCAACAACGTCCATTTTGCATGAGTATGCAGCCTGTTAAAGATCCCTAGAATGCCTTTTCACCTTGAGTGCTCTCGGTAAAATTAAATTTCTAGGATAAATTTGCATTGACAGAGTACAGGTGCCTCCCTCTGGGGAGGAAACTGGGCGTCACAATTACATTATGACTAATGGTATTCCCTAACATGGAGGTACACCAAAATATGACACCAGCTCACGGGGAAATAACTATGCCTGCAATAGTAGGAATTCAAACAGTTGCTAAAAACCTTACAAAATTATGTAGGGGCTTCTTTCTCGAGGAATGATCATTCTAGACATTTCTTGAATCCTCCAAAAATACTTTTTTTTATACCCAAATTGTGACTCTTGGCAACCACATTCGTCGTTTGTTACTCTTATTCTTTTACTATATTATTGAACGAATAATCTGCCTTTAACTACTGTGCAGAATCGAGCAGAGAGGCTGAATCCGTCATTTCCGAAACAATATGTTAATGACTGAATTTCATTTTCTAATTTTCTGTAGAATATTGCTTTTGATGTATTGTAAGGAATATCTCAGAGAGAGAGAGTTGTATAATGTCGTCGGGTATTGACTCCGAGTTAAACTACATTTCTCATTATAAAAGGTGACACTTATTGAACAAGAGATATATTGTATCTTTATTGTTGAATTACTCCATGTATCAATTCCATCGCAATTTGTATCTGTTCCACTCAAGTGCTAAGTTGCTTGTAATTGTTTCTTTTTGTGCCGTCGTCTCATTGGACGAACAATTCACGACAATACTTGGCAAATTTGATGATCGGGGTGAGCAAAATGCACAAATGGGGCATTGTGTTCTTCAAAAAGAGACCGTGTATTCTTCCTTTATGCGTGGAAGCTAAACAGATGTTAAGTAGGTTCTGTATAGAGCTTTGATGATACAACGCCTCTTCATTATTCGACACCCATATGGGTTTACTCACAACGATTTATAGAAGGCATACTCGTGTTCAAAGTTTCCATTACTTTGATACTACGCACATGTAGCCTGAGTTTCCAGACACTTACGCAGCAAAGTAGCCTGAAGAGGGGGAAAAAAGTAGCGAATCGATTTTCACTTGTAATTCATAAATATAATTTTTTTTTAATTTTGTAAAACTATTTTAAAAAATACGTTAAAGTGCTTTAATTATTTAATTCATTTAAAATACTTTCAAATTCTTCCTGCTAGGTATCGTGATCTGCTGTGTCTTTTTTATAAATTTCTGAATTATATTGAAGCATTTGTGGCGATGGAATGAAATCAACGCAGCAAGTCCCTCATACTTCCGAAGTCATTTTGATTCTGAGGATTGACTCAAACAGTTCAAGGCACATTCGATCCCTCAATTTTGTCTTTTTTGACGTCACTCTGGAAAATGCCCTTTCTACAGTGGCATTTCTTATGCATAGGCTGTAAAGCTTTAAAGCAAATATAACTAAATATCTTAAAAATGGATTTCCAACTGCGTGTTTTAAATCAAAAATGTGTCACCAAAATAATTATCCGTCATTTAAAAGTTCAGGTTCAGGTAGAAAAACATCCTTCAACTGTATGTAGAAAATTTGTCGCCATTGATTCTCCAGAACAAATAATTTAGATTGCTCTGCTAATTCTAAAGGCAGATAAAAAAAATAAAAAAGAAGGACGATTTGAATTTTTAAAAAAGTAGTAGATTATATAGAAATTATTTTACTTTTGCTTGTCAGTTTATTCAAAAAAACATCCATCAAATACTTCAATAGGCAAATAAATGCGTTTTAAATTCATATCAACTTCGAGATTCATACATTTAAGGTAATTTCTTCTTCTTAAAAGAGTAATGCCATCTTTTAATGCTTTCAGTAATTTGCAATGATCAGCATGATCACCACTTTGAAAGAGTAAATTAATCCACTCAAATCATGCTAAAATTGGCAGCTGTAATTTAACAATGTTTAATTCTATCCTTGTATCAATTTAAGTAAAGGGATAGTAAGACAAGTAGTTGATTGGAAAGAGAGGAATCTTAGGCAGTAGCGTAAAGGAAAGTATTAGGGCCCCTTGCAAAGTCAGCTTTTGAACCCCAAGCCCTAATACGTAAGTGGCGTCAGTCAGGCTTTGGGCAATGCGAGGGTGTACGTTACGCCAGTGCTCCGCAACCTTTTTATCGCTGCAGACCGGTCAACGTCTGATAATTTTACCGTGGCCCTCTGAGGGGGAAACACGTTGATTGTTTATATTTTAGATTGTTTTGATTTAACAATTTTAATATAGTTACATTTATAAATATGCCTTCAGAATAAAATATAGTTACATCAAAAATTAATGAAAGTGATTTAACGTGGAATATAAAGTAATTTCCGTGGAAAGTTGCACAAATCCGAAGGAAATGCACCACTTTAATTAAAATGGCAATAGTTTAATGTTATTTAGGCGGCCCGGCACCATTTGATCCACGGACCGGGGGTTGCGGATCACTGCGTTACGCCACTGAATCTATATCAAAATCTTTCAAAAGAGATTTATCAGATTTTTTATCACATAATCTATCTAGATGACAAATGCTTACTTTTGTCATTGCATGCAATTTCTTATAAGTCCAGTGCTGCAACGTAAGTCAATTACAAAAATAGATTTTTATTCATTAATTCAATGCAGTACCGTTGATGATAATTTTACAATTTACTTAGTTCTATCAGAATTTGTCCTTTTACAATTACTTTTCCGGTTTAATACTTATGTAGAAATTTTCTCAGCCTATTTTTTAAGAATATTACATGTTTCATTTTCATGCTTCTATCGGGATTAGAAAGAGTCCATATTTCTTCTTTTCTACTACTTGCAGTAGACAGGAGTAGCGGAAGAGGGGAGTCCCTCCTAGAGAGAGATAGGTACCGAATCGTAGTGGTGGAGGTAGGGGGGGATTACAGAGTTTTGTGTCTTTTCCGAGGGGTGAAACATACTGCAACTCTATGTTTTTTTGGGTACTAAAGTCACTATTTTTTTTTTCTTTGCGATTTTTCCGAAACTTGTTCCAATAATTTTATATATGGTTGAAAGTAGAGGGATCTTCAAGTGAAGTAGCATAAAATTCGCGAAGTAGCAATAGGATAAAAAAAGTAACGGAAAGCTTTAAAATTAGCAAAATTCGTGAAAAATCGACGATCTGGCAACACTGCATGTAGCCGCGAAATAAGTGAATGAAAGAATGTCCACCTGCTGTGATAGACATACCCTGAAGGGTATCCTCAGTGTCATAGTGACAAGTTGATTGAAAGACCCTCCATATGGTGTACGAGGTACGGTGACGTAGTTGATCTCAATCACGCCGGCCTGTTGTCTCAAAGAACCAATGGAGAGCCGAGGAGGACTGCCATGTGAAAATCTACGGCGCTCGCCAATCAGAATATTGAGGACGTGAAAGAGGCTCACCCATGGAGTTTAAAAGGTCATCTCGAATGGTGAGGAGGATCTTCGGTACTATCTTCTTCATCAACTTGTTTCTTCTTCGAACACATGCGAAAAAAGATGAGGAGGGGCAGTCTTAACCCATATGACCAAGAGAGAGGTACTGCGATGACTTCTTAAAGACGTAGTGATGGATTCTGCGGAGCAGCCATTCGAGTGAGCAAATGATACCAGTGAAAGAGTTTGTAAATACATCTGCACCAAGGAGATAAATACCTGAAGATCAACGAACACTAAACTGGACTTGAACTTTTCTCCAGTGATAGGCTGTAAAAGAAAAATTTAATAATGATTTAATGTTTTGAATATTATTTTGAAATAAATTTGTCTTTTTGTGTGTGTGTGTGCCAAAAGCTGTGTGTGATCCCTCGAGCTACTAAGAAATGAGGTAATGAATCAAATGAGGCTCCAATACCAATTGTTATCGATGAGTTATCCATGATAACTTAGATAAGCGTTGAATTTAATCCCTTCATCCTTGAGTGCGGAAAAAATTTTCAGCAGCGGAAATTTCATGGAATACCATTGCATAATCTAAAACACCAATTCAGTATTATTAAATCAAATACCGTATTTATTTGAATCTATGCCGCGTTTGTTTTTTCAAGTTAATGATAATGAAATGCGACTTGGAATAGAAGATGGAAAAATTCTTTGAATAGATGAAATTAAACATGATACTGACTACTGACGGTTAGAACAATTATAGTTTAATGTATGCATTTAAAAAATTTTAATACTTGTTAAACAAACTAATTACTCACACACACACTTCTTATAGGTTATCATTTTAATTTCCTAAATAATAACTATCGGTAAATCTTTTTACACATTTTTTTACTACTTTGTATTGAGAATTTGGTGTGCGGATTATAATAAATAGCGGCTTAGATTCGAATAAAAAGGGTGTACATTAATTAATTATTTTTATATTTTAGAAGTTAAGTTTCTTAAAATGTATAAACTCGTATTATGTTTTATCATTAAAAAAAGTTTTATTAACTTATGTTTTTTTAAGTCAAAAGCTCCATTTTGTTTCAGTGATCTAGTGTAAAGAAACTTTAAATTGACAAGGAAAACTGCTCCAAAAGTTTTCTTTTTATAAACATTAGAGATATCTCATTAAATGTTATTCTCGCTTTACCAAGTACTGTGCTAAATCAATAGCGTTGCAACGCAAAAACCTTTTCCTTAGAGCACTACTGTCTCTTCTTATCTAACTGGGTCTCCCCAGCGAAGTTTTATTAGAATTATTATAACTGTGAAAGAGTCTACATCAAGCATTAATATTCATTAGTCCACCTTAAATGGTTACCCAATAAACCCAATTTCTGTCCAGGAACGCTAGAATTCTTCTTTCTGAATCGCTTTCTTTGCTCTGCCAGTCTGTTCTTATTTATCTTATTTCCGTTGATTGTTTTTCCTTTCCTTCTCCTAATGTTTCCCATTGGAGTTGTTAATTAGTTTAATAAAGTTTCGCATATGTCTTTTTTCCCTTAAGTCTTCCCTCTTTTCTTATGTATGACGTTATTTTCCCTGTCTTTTTTCCTTCCTTTCTGCGAAAGCGAATGAATGTGAGTTAGTTTGTAGGGAAAAATGGCGTATTTGAATCCGGAGGAGGTCTGTTCGGTATTGTTCTCATTTAAGAACCAAATATTAATAGATTGAGTGCGATCAGTTTTAATTATTCTAGAAGATTAATGTTCGTTTCTATTTTTTTTTTTCCTCCGATAGGATGCTTGTTGGTCATTTCTTGATAGTTAACGAAAATATATAGGAAGGAAATACTTGATATCATATATTGCTTCGTTCGTTTTCTAATTTTTATTTCCTAAACCACATTAATAGATTCAGGATATAAATTGGATATCCAGATATCCTTTTATAAAAATTCTCTAAAACTGTCTGACAATTCATTTAATTAAGTGTATATATCTCTTTCTCTATATCTATATATCTGTATCTATATCTATCTATCTTTACCTCTATCTATCTATTTATCTCTATGTCTATATATATATTTATACATTTACCTCTATATCTATATAGCTATTTATCTACTTATCTCTATATCTATCTATCTATTTATCCTTATATCTATATATCTATCTTTATATCTATTTTTATATCTATCAAACTCTCTCTCTCTATATATATATATATTTCTCTATCTATCCATATCTATATCTAAATCAGCGTTTCTCAAACTATGGGGAACGCTCCCTTAGGGGGACGTGATAACTGTATGAGGCGGGTGCAAGCATATTAAAAAGTCGAAAGCAAATGGTTATTTAAAAATATATATATATTAATTTATTGTATAAATTTTAATTTGTTATGCATTCTGACATAATAAAACATAAAATACACATTTACACTGATACAATACACTTATTAACGTATCAATCTATGCAATATGTATTTAATAATTAATTTAACAATACTAAGTTAAGATCAAGTTGAATAATTACCAGTAACCTTATAGATTTGTATTAAAACTTATCTTGATAATTCGTACGGCTTATAATTAATCCTTTATTGCCGAATAAAAGTTACGCTATTCTCTCCCCAATGCCAGTGTTTTCCACTTAGTTGCTCATATGTGATGGGGTTTTTTTTGGGGGGAAATCCTTTTATTGCATTCCAAAGCCTTCGAAATAGTTTTATGGAGAGCAGTGCACTGAAAAGATCTTACTTCAGAAAGACGTATATATACGTCCAGAAAATTATTTGCTTTGGTGGAGCGAGACGTTTATATACTCCGGTGGTACTTAAGAGGCTAAAGTCGTACTTTAGCTTTAGTGTCAAATTATAGTATTGAAATTTTATTTCACGAAATGAAATCTCCTTTTAATGTACAACGTAATTTACTACGTTGTTATGGAAACAAACCTCCTGATGCGAAATCAGTAATACAATGGTATTGAATGAGTAAATAAACAGGAAGTGCTAAAGACATTTCTAAAATTGGCAGGCCAAGTGTAAGTCTAACAGCTGTTGTACACATTCGGCAATCATATCAACGGAATGCTAAATCAACTTTTAAAGCATCACGTGAACTTTAAATAGTGCAAGCAAATTTGGTAACAAATCTTCATAAAATGTTTTGTTTGTACGCTTATAAAGTGTATAGACATGTTAAAGAATTAATGGAAGTAACTGAATGTTGCTTAGATGTTCTCCGAGGTACCAAGGGAGTACAATAAGTTTGGTTCTTCCTATAATATACAGGGTATCTCCAAATGTTGCTTACAAACTCGGAGGGGAGGTGCAGAACATCCTAAGGAACAATAATTACTTTGGAATGCATGGGCTGAAACGTAACGCTAACGAGATAAAAAGGCACAAAGAGAGTAAGGTCACAAGACAGAATGTAGTGTATTGTGATTTACTCGTATTACAAAAACAAAAAAGATTAATAAATCAAAAGTACGACATTAAAAAATCATAGAATATGTTTGAAATTGCTGCCATTAGCATGTGTGTACGCACGACTCCAACTCAACATGGATTAGCGTACATCTTCGAAAACATCGGGCGTTTCACGGATCGAAGCAACAGCGATGTATGTTCGTGCCACCAGGTCCATTCAAAATTGAAGGGAATGTCGTCAATCCTGGCTCAGAAAACAACCATATTCCCCAGGTTCTGAAGCACCCAAGGTCGTGGAGGAAGTGGAAATTCGCCAACTCCGTTTTCATATAACGATCCATGTTCATGGTACGCTGCCCATGTTTGAAATGAGGAAACCACAAGTGCCGACCTTGCGAACTCACATACAGCGTCACCTATTGCTTTCCACCCATGCTTTCTTATGTAATTATGGTACTTCACGATGTCCTCTACCCTCTCGCTAAGTTTGTACATGGCATTCGGTAACATCCTGTATTTACAATGTGTGTTCTAAAAGTATCCAATCTTTGATCAGAACAATTACATTAGTTACTTTGTGGGATTAGGATCTTGATCAGATTCGCGAAATAGGCCCCATGCACTTTCACGCAATTAGTCGAACATTCCTTCTACTGACCGAAACACTTCTTGAAGTATTCACTTGGAACGGTGTTGAACGTCGTTATCGCGTTCTGTCTTATTTCTTCTTTTCTCTGAAAACGGGATCCTTTCAAAGGCATTTTCATTTTCGGGAACATCCAGAAGTTGCAAGATGTCAGGTTCAGCGTTGATAGTGTGCTTGGAAACAAATTTCGCAGCCACTCTGAAGATAATCAAATAATTTTGCATGTGGAGAACCTGTACGGACCTAAACTTGTTCAACAGCATCTCGCACGGTTAAACGACTATCTTGTATTATTAGATGTTCCACCTTTCCAATAACAGCTGCATTTTGAGAAGTTTGAGGCCTCCCAAAACGGTGGTCACTATCTACCGACGCGTGCAGCCACTTTTGATTCTGTTATACCCAGCGTTTCCCAAACTGTGTGGCATGCCCCCCTGGGGGCCTTGACAACTCTACAAGGGGGACGCGAGCATATTGAAAGGTCGAAAACAAAAGATTATTTTAAAAAATAATTAATTTACTGAAAGTAAGCAAAAACAAAATACATTCTGACATAATAAAAAATATATTTACACTGATATATTACACTTATAAATGTATCAGTGCTACACAATGTATTTTGTAATTAATTTAACAATACTAAGTTTATTAATTATCAGTGACCTCATGGGCTCGTCATGCGTATTATTAAAAACAAAAATTAGCGCTTATCTTGATAATTTGTACAGTTTATAATTAATCCCTTAAATGCTGATTAAAAGTTACATGATTTGCTTCCCAATGCCAACCGTCTCCCACGTAGTCGCGCGTATGTGAAGTACTGGGGGAATAAGGAATGAAATAGTCTGAAATGAGTAAATCCTTCGAAAACAGTGTCAAGGTTTTTTTTATTGCATTCCAAAACCTTCGGAATAATTTTATAGATAGCAGTGCACAGAAAAGATCGTACTTCGGACAGACGTATATATACGTCAGGGGAAATAATCGCTTTGACTGAGCGAGACGTTTATATATGTCATGGTCGCTTAAGAGGTTAAAGTCGTGTAGTAGCCTTAGCGTCAAAG
Organism: Trichonephila inaurata madagascariensis; assembly: GCA_019973955.1. NCBI lineage: Eukaryota > Metazoa > Arthropoda > Arachnida > Araneae > Nephilidae > Trichonephila > Trichonephila inaurata. The sequence continues at coordinate 43,754 of BMAV01015459.1, forward strand.
TATGGTATTATTGAATTCAACTCATTGTTATTGTATAAGGGGGGTGATGAAAATGATGATTGAATATTGAGTCGCGAATATTGCAACTTTGAGAAGCACTGGGTTAATCCCCCTCTTCATTTGTGTGACCCATAGTATCATCTTCAAATACTTGCTGAATCTTAGGGATTATTTCACTTAAATGATCACCAAGCTTTTGATAAAAAATTTGATACAGTACATCTGCTCAATTTGTTTAGTCACCTTTAGGGAAATAAAAATCAGACGAACACTTATAACCGCAACTCATTGACTGCCAACATGTAACGTCAGCGATACTGGAACAAAAAGTAAAATCATTGCTTCGAACTGTCATTTTTCGTTCCGGTTCAACTATAGAAAAAACCAAATTGGTCCAATTCAGGTTTTTGATCCGTTAAAATTAAATGTTTCTAATTCACTTCCGAAGGAATAACTGAATATCATGTACTTCATGTATATTCTTATTTGTGCTAAAAATATAATTTTATCTTAAGAAAAAAAAAATGTAACTCTATCAAACTTATTAGAAGATTATATTCTTTTTTAATTGGTACATTATGTGAATCAATACAATTAACCTACATACACGATACGAGAGGTGACGAGAGATCGGAAAGCATTGGAATTGTTATCCTGTATCAAAATCACATTTAACATCTAAGTTCACGATTATGTCGATATGCTTATCCTCGTCGCTTGACGCTTGTAGTGATAATAGGTATATGGTTGACGTTAAATTAGAAAATATTGATAATGGTTAGAGTAACAAAATGAATGATGATATATCGAACCTAAATAAACCGATATTTCTTTTCGGTTCAGTTCAGGTCTTCGTTCCAACCAAAATAACGGTTTTGGTTCAGTTCTAGCTCGAATCCCTCGAAAAAATTCAAGCATATGCATTAGGCTGTCACCTCCCACTCTGCACACTGGCGTCGTTTTAGAACCTATACTTCGCATGGGAAAATTGAAGCTTGGATACTTTATTAACAGATTTTGCATATGTTTATGTGGACACATAAAAATGAAATAAGCTAAAACCAAATGTATTTAATACAGGGTGTCTGGCCTTAAAGTATCCAAAAGTTCTGACTTATTATTACGGTACTACCCATCAGAATGTAATAGACTGTTCAAAATGTGGATTGTAAACCTGTCCGTGATTTTTTGGGTCTAGTACAACGATACTCAACCTGCGGCCCACTGGGCCTTTTTAAGTGGCCCGGATATCACTCATTGCTCTCATAAATTCCATTTATTTATGAAAATTTGGTGGGAAATTCTTTGTTAAAAAATTTGATATTCATAAATTTTTCTTTTTGCTATAGATATCGTATGGGTGCAAATTGATATATTTTTTTTCCGATTAGTGATAATAGACAACAGTGGAGTAGCGACCATTTTATGAGTTGAACTAATTTCTATATATCTTTAGTATCTTGCAAGCGAAAAATATTCGTAGAAAATAGATTGTTTCAAGACGATTAGAAAGTTAACCATTTTGTAGTGAAAAACAAGCATGGTTCAGTAATTGCTTAATGTGTCACGAAAGCGCTATATTTAAAAAAATAAAAAACCCAGTAAACAGGAATCATTCAATGGCACTTTTCCTAGAAGATCTCTTTCAAAGGGTGATGAATAGGCTTTCTTGAATAATCTTTACAACAGCAAAAGTATTTTATCAATGGTAATGTAACAGCGGTAACAAAGGCACCCTATGGAATATGTTTTATTATTGGTCACCATATGAAACCGTTTACAGATGCAGGAATTGTGAAAGAATTATTCGTAAATGTGTGCTTTCAGAATTTAGAAATTTTCCTAATTTAGAAAAAATTAGTGACAAAATATGTATATATATATATATATAATAATAATAATAATAATAATTAAAAAACAAAATACGAGCTTAATATTTTGATCAATTTCCACATTTTAAAATTTTCTATGCAATCTTGGTCTTAAAGCATTTCTCCCCCCTCTATTTATTATCATGTTGCGGCCGGCGTGAATTAGCCATCGTATGTATGCGGCCCGAGTTTAATAGGTAACATATGCATGCGGCCCGAATGAAAAAAAGGTTGAGAACCCCTGGTCTAGTCCGAGCGGCCGCATATGCGTGCTTTATTTGGCAATCACAGACGGTAAACTTGTTACACTGACTGCATTAGTAAAGATTTGGACGCCACAGCACAAGGTGCAGTGCGTACTTTGCTTTAACAGAATTTAAATCATTTACGTGTACGACAGCGAGAGTTGTTGTACAGCGACATGTTCGAACAAAATAGAATGTTGTCTATGGCTTGTCTAATACACCTATCAGAACATCTACAAAATGAATCACGCACGTGATCAACAGTGTCTTTTATTTCGAAAACAAGGATACTTGCCAGTTTGAGCTACCAAAGATCCTGTCTCCTTTTAAGTCATTTCCCATTGGGTAATAGATTTTGTGATATCGGAGGATCGACATTCTATTTTGTTAGAATACGTCACTGTACACGCGTGACTGATTTAAATTCCGAAAACCAGAGTACGCGCTTTTTACCTTTTACTGTGGCGTCCACATATTTACTAATGAAGTCAGTGTAACAAGTTTGTCGCCTGCGATTGCCGAATAATGCGGGCACTTGCGGCCAATCGGAGCAGACCCAATAAATCTCGGAAGATTTTTCAATCCATTTATGAGCAGTTTATTACATTCTGATGGGTATTTACGTATTAACAAGCCATAATTTTGGATACTTTAAGCCCGGATACCCTGTACATATATGGACACATGCATAAATGAAATTAAATGATAAAACGTAATGTATAATTTCGCCATAATTCACATAAATTGCCCCATACATAAAGTTAGTTGTCTGAGATATTCCAAGGAATGCGAGTTTTAAATGACTTTCATTATATTGGAACAGCACTATTCAATCATTAACACATTCTTAATTTTTTTCGTCTGTCTGCTAAATTTCATCTCCTTCGCTAAATTAACTGAATGGATGTGAAGATAATAAATCAGCCCCGTTACTCTATTTATTATTGAAATTCCTGTATTAATGATACCTTTCATAAGTGAATACATTTTACTAATGGTTATTAAGTCGAGGTCTTCGAGACATCTAAATTAAGTGAAGTTACAAAGTTAAAGAAATTAATAGTTAAGACGAGAGTGTAGAAATTAACGGAAGTAATTAAAACTGTTTTCCAGGATTAAATTTAGCTCTAGCTTATGAAATTTATCTGTTTAATAATTTATCTCATATTTTTTCTTTTCCCTTACTTGTTTGTCATAGATCTTAAGAAACTGCTACAGATATGTTCAAGAAAACATGTTTTTAAAATAAAATTATAACGGTTTATTATTAATTAGAAATGTTCCAAATCGAATTATATTAAATGAATTATTTGGCTGTGGTAGCTTAGTAGTCTAGGACACCGATGCGTAGTTGGCGTGTCATGAGTTCAAGCATAGTACCACTCAAATAGAGCTTAGTACCACCATATAGAGGCGGCGGTTTTGCGTTGAATCTGTCGAGGCTCAAATGTTTTCCGGTAGGTGTAGAAGTTAGGAGAGGGGGTGCCAGCGGAGGTGACGTCCTCGTCACTTGACCATAGCTCAAAATGACGAGGTCCGTCGCCAAAAGCTCTTCTGCAGTTATATAGTGCAACGTCAATAAAACTCTCACTCACTCAGTAAATATGTTATCAAGAATGATTTTTCATTTAACATTATTTATATTAAAAGATTGATAATGCTGACTGTACCACGATCTAATTTTGATTTTAATTTTTTTTTTTTTAGAAACGTCGCACTTAAGCTACACGAGGGCTATCGTGGACGAGCTTCGTGATTTTAAACTGTTATGAAGTAACGAGAACGACACCTGAGATGACACCCCATTCTTCTAGTTTCTACACCACGTAAGCATAAGGACTTTGAGGGACAAATTTAACATGTATCAGCCTATCTACACGGTGAATTTTCAATGGTATCAAGACTCGATCTTAAAACTCGCCAGCTCAGAGTACTGTTCGACAATAATAAATTTAAATAGTAATAAAACATATATAAAACAAACTTGTACCAATCATTATTTCTTTTTCAATTCCTACTATTAGCTCACGCTCCCTATATATTTATTTTTTTTTTTTTTTATCTTGGTGGAATTTTCAATCGTTAATAAAATACATTTTACAGCGCTAAACTGAGCTGAAATTTTATATACATGATTATTTTGGATGACATTGCAATAACTTAATTATAATTAATAAAAACTAATGGATTAAAACTATTTAAAGAATTGCAAATAGACACGTTGGCATCATTTTTGGTAACATGTGTCAAAACTTGAAAAGTTTTTTTTCCCTCACGTTTTAAAGCATTCAGTTGAACTGAAATTTTATAGACACGATTGTTTTGGATGTGACAATACGATATTTTAATGATTATTAATAAAAATGAATCACCACTTAATGTTGTGATTCTGTCCTATGTATATACATATTTATATTAATTGTAACTATTTAATAAAAAGTAGCTAAAATAAAAATTTTCTTTGTTGATCTAAGTAGGAATGCACTTATTATTATTTTTTTATATTACTTGTTACATATCAGGCATCCTACAAATACGTAAGCATATTTTGCAGTTTTGCATGTTGGATAAGGTAATTTTTAAAAAAAAATATAGTAAAAAAAAAATTGGTAAAACAAGGGAAATAATTACACTTAAAAGTTATTCTGCCAAATAAATGAAAAGTCCTTATGAACAGAAAATGAATTTCGATTTATCAATAGTCTATATTGCATCCATTGTGCAGTAAATACTAAAAATTAACTAACGGGGAATTGGTATATTTTATTATTGAGTTTTGTACATTCAAAAAATTGTCTTTCACAAAGTCTGTTCAAAAAGTATTTGACTTTGATCTCAAACAAATTCAAGGTACGCCCCTTGCATCTTCAAAAACTTCATACAGGGTTTCTTCTCCTGCCGAAAATACCTCTGAATCTCTTCATTTGAAATGATGTTCCCCTGTCGCGTTTTGACTGATATCATCTCTTCTCTGAAAACAAGTGTTAATTTTATTTTTTTTTGTTACGTCAGATGTATTTTGTATGTTAACTTTCTGTAAGTTGAAAATTTTTTAAAATAATCTTTTATTTTCGATTTTTGAACATGTTCTCTTCCCCCTCAAAGAATTATCACGCACCTTTAGGGAGGTGCACCTCACAGTTTGAGAAATACTGCATTAATTTATAAATGTAAATTTTGTTCTTCCTGAAAAATGATCACTTTTTGTAGTCAAATTTCAACTGAATCTCGGTGAATACAGTTAAAAAAAATCATGTCGCGAAAAGTGATAATGGAAATTGTAGATGATTTAGAAATTTCAAAAATATAGTACCATATCAGGTGTTATCATTAACATTTGACTTCAATTAAAAGAAAAACATTTGCGTAGGATTGAATTTAATAACTATGCATGTTTGAATCGAACACACAAGATATTACAAATATTATTTCTTCGAGTAGGATGAAAAATAAATTACTGCTCTCATATTTCCCGCCTACTCACACAAAATAATTGGCTTCTTCCATTTCGTTGAATTGTAAAGGTTAGTAATTATTTCTTTTGAAGTAATTTGAGACAACTAGTATTACAAATCTTTTAGTACTTAGCACGCAAAAGCTTTCTTGCATTTCATGCAGCTACATTTCTGGATTGTAATTGAGACAGTAATAGGAATTTCTTCTAAAATTTATAATTATTATAAAAGTCTTCTCAGTTTACTAATGCAACGAAATAAAGTAGTGTTATGAATGAAAAAGAAAAGAACAAAAGGGGTTTACGTATTCTTTGATGTAGATAACAAACTGGAATAAATAATATAATTGGAATAAGTAACATTTAGTTTTAAATTAGTTAACTGTCTTATTTTTATATTTCTACATTTTTGATTTCACACACACTGATATTTACGGTACACATTTAAACTTGAAATTACATGTTTTCCTTTATTATAAGTACTTTTGTTCACTTGGTTAAAAGAGTTCTTCCTTCCTGATTATTTTTCATTGAAAAAATTACTTATTTATTTTTGTTCAGAAAATAAAGTTCATATTTATTACATCAAAGTATGTAAATGTTTTTGTTGAAGGAACTTTATACATTAAATGTATTTGATGAATATATTTTATAAAAGTTACTTTAAAAGGGAGAATATTAAAAAAAAAAAAGTGTATGTGTACTTATGTACTCACGTAAAAAGTTATACTTCTTTGGCGTAACATGATTAAAATCTTTCTAAAAATCTGTAGCAGGGCAACTTGGGTCTAGGACGAAAGGCAGTCACGAGCAGAGTTGAACGATACTAACCTTCAGTCAATCGGACCAGCCAGCCCTGAGATAATCACGAATTAAATAAATTTAAACACCCCCGCACAGGGACAATAGGACCAATAACATGTGGGGTATCAGACTGTAACTGGAGATGAAGTGAACCGAATGTGACACCTGACACCTCATATTGAATGTCTCGGAGGGAAGAATCGTTCCCGAGAAAATTAAGGCATCCGTCAGAACAGCCCCCGAGTTATGGTCATTTAAAAAAAAAAATTAAAACATTTAAAACAATTAAAAAAAGAGAGAAACGAGCCTTACAGTAGTCGTACATGATGTGTAACATCTGATATGTTATCTTAGTAAATACGCAATAGTAAATTATATCCCGAAAAAATTAATTGGGTATGATTGGAAACAATTTTTTATGGAATAATTATATCTTTAAGTGAAATTTTATTTAATTAACACGAGAGTAAAATGCAATTTTTTTTATCAAAAATAATTATTCTTGATCAATTTGGGGAAGAGCGGAGACAATAGACTTATGATAACTAAAATATGACACATATATTTGTGATTTCAAAACCGTTGAAAAACAGCGTCAATAACATTATCACTGTTAGTTGTAGAAACATTTTGATTTGTGTTCATTTCGAGCTTGAATTCATAATTCAAAAAAGCTATGAGCGACTCAGATTTTGGCAAACTGAAGTTAAAATCACACTTCAAAATCATGGGAAGTGAGTGATAGTTTTCTTTAAAAGAGAAGAACCACCTTCGGTATATGGCAAAAGTACAAAATGCAGGAAATCTTTAATTATTTGTACCGTTTGATTTCAAGAAATGTATGTGATCACCGAAATCATTGTTTTTCCGTTTTAAATTAAGCATTCTCTCTCTCTCTATCACTCATAAGTCACTGGGTTACCAACAATACCCAGTCCACTTGTCTGATGATAAGTAATGTTCATATGAGGAGTTACAACATGTGAGTTTTTCTGTTTACGATAGATCGCAACACCAGCTGCTCTGCGGCCCGGCCGTTTAAACTGTACGCAGCAATTGAAGTTAGGTATCGAAACACGTTCTTCATTATCTAACCACGTCTCTGACAACATGGGTAACGAAAATTTTTATGAAATAACGTCGTCGAAAGCTGTTTGGTCCCTTTGACAATTGAGCGTAAGGATTGCAAGTTTATTCCGGGTGAAGTCTAAGAATTGCTGCTATGTCCGAAATGGATTTAGAATATCATTGGGTGGATGACCAGAGTATCTAGTTCTTCCGAACTATAACTTCTTATCTTTAGGATTTTGAGTGACTCTGTGACGAATTCACTCTTCCCCTTTGTTAATAAAATAAATTACTTAAAAAGTAAAATATACTTATATGAGAGTAAAAAATTAAAATTCAAGACAACTAAATTGCTTTAAGTGCGAGAAAAATATCTTCAAAAACGATGCAAGCACTGAGAATGAAAACAAACTTTGATCAGTGGGTGGGCGAGGTGAGGCCTGACCAATGGGAATGCAGCTTATAACTCAGTCGTTGTAGAAATGAGAGAAACATTGAATAATTTGAAATAAGAAAACCAGCTAAAAAAAAGCTAATCTATACATATAAATAAAAATGAAGTGTCTGTTTATAATTTGAAATTAACAGCTTTTTACTAAATGCATTAAAAAAAATATAAGGTACTTATATGAAAAAATCAATTTTTAAAATTTTTGTCTGTCTGTCTGTCTATATATCTGTCTGTTTGTCTGTCTATCTGTTTGTTCAGGCTAATCTCTGAAACGGCTAGGACCACTTTCGACGAAACTTTCACTGGCAGATAGCTAATGCTATAGGGGATAATTTAAGCTACTTTTATTACAGAAAAAAAAAATTAGGGTTCCGCGAAAATAAAATTAAAACCAATGAAATGTGGACAATATCCGTTTCAAATAGGGATCATTTATTTCAATCGACAGTGTTGAAGGTAATGCATCCTTCTCATCCCTTGATTGCAGCTTCGTTTCATCCAACCCAGTCCTCATCCCATCGACAGTGTCAAAGGTCACGCGTCCCTCTCCCCCCCTGCTTGCAGATTCGTTTCACCCTACTGTTTTTTAGACCTGTTTTGAACTGACTATTGTATATAGAGAGATAGTTCAATAAATTTAATATTGTATATAGAGAGATTGTTCAGTAAATTTAATATTGTATATAGAGAGATTGTTCAATAAATTCAATCTAGATATATATTATAAATGCGAAAGTTTGTGAGGATGTTTGGTCTTTTTTCACGCAAAAACAATGGAATGGATTTTAATGAAACTTTACAGTAATATAGCTTATACATCAGAATAACACATAGGCTATAATTTATAAAGATATTGTGGGAAGGGTCCAAAATATAACGATATTTGTCAAGTAAGTAGGAAAAAATTCTGCCATCTGCAAGCGATTCTGGCGTGCGCTGGAAAAAAGCCCTCGCCAGTATATATCTGTGATAAGTTGTGGCCAAGTGTGTGATGTTGTTGTACTTTCATCAATAGACATATTCTTGAGGACAACACAATTTATTACGAACTTAAAAAAATAATTTTTAAAATTAAGTGACCCACGCGGGTAATACTTCAAAATGGCCACCGACCTAACGCGCCGGTGCCTAG
>BMAV01015459.1:53178-89940 GCA_019973955.1 Trichonephila inaurata madagascariensis
TTTTTTGGAGTGAGTAAATGATTGAATATTAATTAATGTCGCACTGTTCAGCTACACTAGGGCTTTTAGCGACGGACCACATAATTTTGAACCATGTTCAAGTGACGTGGACGACACCTGAGCTGGCACCCCCTTCTCCTAACTACCACACCACACCAACTTAGCAGGAATATTCTTTGAAATCAACTTTTTCAAGATATATGGCTGCACGGGTTCTATGATGAGTATTTTAGCGGGTAATATGAACAGTTTTGTAGCAGATATTGTGCGTTTTCAGCTGACGGCGATTTCAGTGGATTGCAAAGATTATCATTTTTGTCCCGAAAAAATAAGTAATGTCAAAATTTAAGTGTCTTATGTTTTTGTACGTAATGAAGACCTTAGAAAACGATTTGACTCTTTATTTTAAGTGAACGGTGTACATAATTAATTTTACAGTGGGATATCTTTAATTAATTTATTAGCTCTAACAGATTAAACTTCCCAAATTGGAGTATTTTGTTTATGTATATCCCTTAATTTTCAATGTAGTGATCCAAAAAAAAATATTGCATGAAAAAAAACTGTAGTAAATCGTAATGCGGTAGATAAAGCATTATCGTGTATCTCTCCTCTACACGGCGGGTGTTAAAAAGCTCTAATAAAGCTCGAGCTATGAAAGTAGCTAGACATTTGCCAACTTGACTCTATCGTGAACATTTCGCTTTGTTTTTCATTGAATCGCCATTATAATTTAAGAAAAGGAGTTGCTTGCGAATATTACAATTTTAACATAAAATAAATACAACAGGAAGTAATATTAATGTGTTACACTTTCAGATATAAATTATTTACACTATTTTAAGCGTTCATTAGACAACACTTTTAACAATGTGTTACTTTTGCTGAGCAGAGATCAGATTACGAAGGTTTTTCCTAAAATCAACCCTCAAGAGTGTTACGGGGAGTTATAAAAAATCCTTTTTATCAGCTATTAGATCTGCAGACTTAAAATTTAACAAAGGTGTTTCTTTTTTCTTTATTTCTTTTTTTTCAGCTGAGATATGCACACAAAAAGCTTTTTTTTTAAAATTTGCAATTCACGTAAAATTAACTCATTAAAAACTTTATCCTTCAATCTGTGTTGTTCAATTTTTCATTTGACCCGTGCAAAAAACGGGTATACCAGCTACTAAGAAATAAAATACATTTTGAAAAAATGGGAAAGAACGTGTAAATTTAAATTTGATCTGGATAAATAATTTTCCACGGAAAATTAAAGGGATTTAAAAATAGCGAGTTCCCAGAAATTGAACCTGGGGCGAATTATTTCAAGACAGCTATTATAACCATTAGGCTACGAAGGCTCGGGGAGGGAGTTAAAGTAAGCTTTTAAGTTGGGTGATAAGAGAGAAATGAGTTTAATTAAGAATTTTAATTGAAGAGAGGATCCAAAAGAATATTATTGGGTCTGTTGAAATTAGGATCAGGGATATATTTTTTAATATCCTATATCGAAGGATTGTTAGAGTTATCAATTTTTTTGAAAGTAGCTAATTTTTTGATAAATTGTGTGATAGACATCATTTTGCACGCGGATCTGATGTCCTTATTCCTCATGAATCATTGAGTTTTAATATTTGTCGGAGAATGATTCTTTGAGAAACTTCAATTTGATTAATATGAATTTTAGCTGCATGTGCCCAGATTGGCGCAACATACTGGTTAAAACTGGTTTTAGGATTTGTGTGTAGCTAAGCAATTTAATTTCTCTGCTCTAATATAGAGATTCTTGCACTTAAGGGGTGTATTTTACCCCTTGTGAATTTAGAGTCAAGTGCTCGAGTGTTTCATGGCTACTAGAGCTGTACCCCAATGCGCTGTACACCACCACGCGCTCTCATTGGACAAATCAAATAGCGCACGTCTACGTCACTTTCTGTTACACACATCCATCCCTTTTCACAAAATCAGTCCAATAAATATCCAGCAAACGAGAGGAAATATGTTACACATCAATAAAATAGAAGCACCCAGCAACTCGAACTTGGGACTGGTTGTGAGCAAACACAAGATGTGTGTGAATCCATTAGAACCGGTCCGGAGTCTGTAGTTGCAAATGGGGCAGCGCTAGCTCGGGAAAGGAAAATGAAACTAACTCTCCCCGGGGGGATAACTGTGACGTAAATGGTCACGTACATCCCAACGATACTCATAGTAGTAGGTGATCCCAAAGTTTCATCCTTCTATCTCTGTAATATCGTTACGTCTTCAAAAGATCTAACCCCATAGGAATAACATGGGGATTCTAATTTTAGTGATAACGCCCCCCCCCTTCAAGCGCACTATCTACACACGAATTATAACAGATGAAACAGCTCCACAAGGAGAACCTATGGTCGGAGTTTCATTTACGAATCTCAAAAATCCTTAGAGCTATGAGGGATTTAAAACAAATAGAGCATTCGACTACAGATCGAGATGTCCCCGGTTCAAACCCGGGTGTCCTCATCTTCAGGGAAGTGAAGAGAAATATTTTTTTGAGAAATTCGAAATTGGAAATGATTTGTCCTGTTCTACATATTTCTAATCAAAACATTTTCGTATCCGTTCCTACGGAACGCAAAGCAAAGGTTCGCGGACGCGGGTGTATAGCTCAGTGGTAAGGCATTCGACTGCAAATCGAGAGGTGTCCGGTTCAAACCCGGGTGTCCCCTTCTTCAGGGAAGTAAAGAGCAATATTTTCCTGAAAATTTCGAATGATCGGGATGATCGAGAATGATCTGTCCCGTTCTTTACATTTCTAGAGACAAAGCGTTTCCGCATCCACGAGGAGTGCGTCACAACCGTGACGGTGTGCGCACGTATCGTAAAAATTTACCCTCATTCTATTTCTCTAACGTCCCAAAAGAAGTATAACTTCAAAAAATGGGGTTCTTTCAAAGGAATTTTTTATTTTTGGGAACAGCTAGTAGTCTGGAGAACCCCTAAGTTCAGCTTTGATGGTGCCCAGTAGGTCCTGTGCAACTACAAGACAGAGTTCTTTCGATTGCACCAACAAAAATTTGGGGACATATTTCAAAGTCGCATTGCGTATGATCGCACAAAATTACCTGTGGTGAGCCCGCCCTTATCTGAACTTGTTCAGCTGTTTCTCTTACGGTCAAACAATAACCTTTTATTATCAGATTTTTTACCCTTTCAACAACATCGGCGCTTCGAGTGGTTTTTGGCCTTCCAGAACGCTGGTAACTCTTTGCTGACGTACGGTAACTTTTGAATCGGTTAAACCTCTTCTTGATTTGTGTGAGCCCATAGCATTGCTTCCAAACACTTACTGAACCTTACGAATTGTTTCACTTATAAAATCACCAAGCTTTTGATGTAAAATTCTATACACAGTCTCTGATCAAGCCGTTCAGTCGTCATTAGAGAAATAAAAATCCGTCGAACTCATATAGCAGCACATCATTCGAATGGAGGCAGGAAACGACTGGTACACTGGAACGAGAGCAAAAATTCAAGTATGTGCACGTGTAGTAAGCTGTCACCTCCCAATGTGCACAGAAGTGCCAGTTTAGAATCTCTACAGTGCGCGAGAAAAATCAAGGTAAAATACTTTTTAAACCTCATACCTCGTAAAAGAAAAAAATATTCCAAAATTTATAGGTTTCAGTAATTCGCACATGGCAAATGGCATTGGTATATATATATATACGAGGGCATTTCGAAAAGTAAAGATACACACCGTACACCAGAGGAAAAGAAAAGTTTTGGCGAATCAAGTTGGCAACACATGTGTTAACCTTGAACAGTTAGCTTTCTCCTCGTGGTCGTTCGGCATTTCCACGTTGAATCTGGTTGGAGTAGGTCGTGTTTAAAATGGCTGCGCCGATTCAGAATCCCGCCAAATGTGAAGTGCGCTCCGTCATACGTTTTCTTCATGCAAAAGGTCAGCTACCAGTGGATATTCTCAAAGAAATTGTTTCTGTTTATGGGAACATTATGAATCGACAAAATGTAACGAAATGGTGTCGTCATTTCTGTAAAGGTAGGACCGATGTTCAAGACGAACAAAGAACAGGTCGGTCATCTGTGTGTGTGATCTCTGTGAAGCCCTTCTTCAGAGAATAGTCGTCTCAAAATGAAGAAATTGCATCAGATCATACCGAAAGTGCCAATGACAACTCTTTATGAAGTTGTGACTGTCAAGTTAGGGTACAGGAAAATCTGTGCGTCCCGGGTTTCAAAAATGTTAACGGAAGAACACAAAAAGAAAAGGATGGGCTTTGCACTCGACTTCCTCACACGCTATGCAGAAGTAGGTGATGAGTTCCTTGATCACACTGTGATAGGTGACGAGATGTGGGTTTACTACCATACACCTGAATCCAAGCAACAATCAATGCAATGGCGCCATTCGAATTCAACAATAGCCAAGAAATGCAAAACTTCGATTTCAGCGAAAAAAAATCATGGCTTCTGTTTTTTGAGACAGACAAGGCATTCTTCTGTTGGAATTTATGCCTCCCGGAACGACAATTAATGCTGCTGCATATTGCCAAACTTTGAAACGTCTTCGAAGGGCAATTCAAAACAAACGCAGGGGAATGCTGACAAATAGAGTCCGCTTGCTTCATGACAACGCTCGGTCTCACACAGCGCTCGTAACCAAAGCACTACTCAAACAATTCAGATGGGAAGTATTGGCCCTGCCGCCATCCAGCCCGGACCTTACGCCCAGCGACTTCCATTTATTCCGTTACCTGAAGTCACATCCTGGTGGAAAATCATTCCACGACGATGATGAGATCAAAGATGAAGTTGAAATGTGGTTCCGACTACAGGCGGCAACCTTCTATGACTGTGGGATACAAAAGCTTGTGCACCGACTTAACAAATGTTTGGAAATCGGGGTTGATTATGTCGAAAAATAATAAAAAATCCAGTTAATAAGATGTAGTTGATGTTTTATAAATAAATGGTTTTTTTAAGGAATGTGAGCCATTGTATCTTTAGTTTTCGAAATGCCTCGTATATTGATGCTTATTCCCAAACCACGGCGGAACTTCCTGTTTCGAAATTGCAATAAAACGTACAACACGCTTCATTTGTCTTTATTGTTATTTTCCTTCTACCACATAACGTTGGAATGAATTTACACAGTTTTAACCCTCTAAGCGGTCTGCACTTAAAGTCTTACCATTCTGGAGATGCTTCAAAAATGCACCGCACATATTTTTTTGCTTTCAGGTGGGGTTCTCAAAAGCGGTTGAGCCGTATTTTTAAGAATGCGGCTCGGCCGCGTTTGGGAATCTTGCTTGAAGGCAGAAAAAGCATCTCTGAAATGGCGGAATTTTACGTGCAGACCGCTTGGAGGGTTAAGCACAATGTCTGTTAAATGTCGCTCTCCATTATAAATACACTGATGCATTTGATTTCGAAAACTTTGAGTCACCTTTTCAAACATATCGACCGGGATATTATCGTCTCAGATGTTGTTCCATCGGTCTTCCAGAGTCTTGGAGCAAATGAGGGACTTGAGATAAGCCCACAGGAAGTAACCAGGAGATAAATGAGGTGAGCGGCAGGTCAATTTACGTCTCCTCGCAGGTAGATCAGTCATTCAGCGAAGGCTGCTTTTAAAACACCCATCGGAAACCTAGGACTATGGAGTGGACTATGACCCCCTCTTGTTGTAACCACACGTTGTGAAAATCCCTTGTTTGGAGAGCGAGTTAGAAGAATTGTAGAATCATTGCCAAATATAGATCTGGATTGACACACGAACTCGTTCCAAATTTTCAGGTGTTTTAAAGGTCTTCAAAGGCCCTTTCCTTTCTTTGGAGGCATTCCCCATTGCTCGGAAGGCATCCATCCACTTTAAAACTCATTTCTGATCAGGAACATAACCTTGTGGATGAATATCTAGGTGACGACGAAAGGCACTTTTTACTGCACAAGCACTGACCGACCGCTAGAGAAATACACCTCCTCGGCAAAAGCGCACTACTGCCTCGTCCACAACATGTTTCAGATTGAGACAGGTGTGGGCACAGAAATATCCCACTCCACCCCTTTCCCTGAACCCCTACCCATGCCCCTCTTCTTCCTACGAATATCAGTGCAACATGTTCAAAGCAGAAAATTCCCGCGCTCCACCCTTTATAAATAAAGTTTAACAATGATTTTTTTTCTAATACATTTTCTTCAAGTTAAAACAAGAAAAGAGTTGAGTCAAGTTTTTGTTTCAACTGTGCATTTCTCTTTTCTTTCCTTAAACTTAATTAACCCTTAATAGCGTCTAGGAATAAAATTTCAATGGAGCACACGCTCTTTAAACAGATAGAAAAATTACATAAACATATTGCCAAAGATTTTGCTAATATTATCTCACTTCCACATGGAAGGATTACGTTAACTAATTCACATGAGAATTTCTATATTTTTTCAATGTTATTGGTATCAAATCTTAAATAGTTAAAAAGACACGATGATTTTATTTCTATTTTTCAATAATTTTTTTTTCAAAAAACTAATGACATTGGCAGATTATTTAGATAAAAACTTTCATTTCCTGTCCCATAATAAAGATGTCTGTGTTATTTTGAAAAGTGAATTATTTTTCGATTTTAATTTTCAAATGTTCACACTGGCATTAAACAGAAAAAGTTCGAGTTTGTGTCGCACAGTTTTCTGCGATCTTTTTCTTTTTATTTAGTTTCGGATTCTGAAGTAAAAAGAAAAGATACTCTGAGATATAATAAATGTAAATAACAGCTATTATATTAATTTTTAATTGTATAACACTATGTCTTCATTAAATATGTATGTGCAAAAATTTAAGTGACAATATAGTATATAAATATTTATACTAGGTGTTCCATAAATAGCCCCCAAACTTTTACCAGCCAGATTCCTCGTTGACAGTTCATTAAAAATGCCCAAAGAAGTGTACCTGTACGATTTAATAGTTTCTGAGAAAAATACTGTAAATGTGATAATGAATAAATAATGATGAATGATTGTTTAGACTGGGAATCCAATGCATTTCTGTGCTCCTGTACTTGACTGACTGCACATGGCATACTTTGGTGGATGAATAGGACATGGAGATCATGTTTCATGCCTCCCATGATCGCTAGATCTCACACCGTTGCATTTTTTCTCATGGGTCCCTCTCAAGGAATTGGAATATCGAGACATGTGACATCACAAGTGGACTTAGTTGTTCGTCTGCAAGCTTCTTGTACTTCGATGGACACCACTCTATTGCAACGTGTGCAGCCATCCATTCTACGGTGTGCTCTATCTTATCTCGATATGCACGTTGGGTGATTTGAACATCTGCATTTATAAATATTTTAAAAACTTTTGTTGATGTGTCTAATACGGCTGTGACGTAATACTTTGTTTTTCGAATTTTCCTCGTAAACTATAAATTGTACAGGTGTCTTCGAGCATTTTATGTATATTCTCAACGAGGAATATAGCTGA
This sequence comes from Trichonephila inaurata madagascariensis, assembly GCA_019973955.1. Taxonomy (NCBI): domain Eukaryota; kingdom Metazoa; phylum Arthropoda; class Arachnida; order Araneae; family Nephilidae; genus Trichonephila; species Trichonephila inaurata. The sequence continues at coordinate 60,655 of BMAV01015459.1, forward strand.
GTAGAATTTGGGCGTCTTTTGAATGCGCTCAGTATATATGTGTAATGGTTACTATTCGGATTCATCTGCTAATTTTCTTGAAAAAAATATTCTTTAACTGTGATTTTGGTTTAAAAACCTTTTTCCTTAGAGATGATTTGATTTTATTCAATTGTAACTACTACTTAAGTGCCTGTCATTGGATATGTGAGTTAATGGTTAGTCGTTAAGCACGAAATCCAAGTCTTAGAATAGGTGAACAATGACAGGATGGTCGTACGTCTTGAAATTAATAGCCAACGTAGAATCCACCAGGAATGGTGGAAGTAATCAATCTTGGAGCTGACCGAGCCTTTAGGCTTCGAGGAGGAACATAACAAGAAGCTTCAAATACAGGTAATTACTTTTTATTATCTAATTATCTGATTAGTGGTTAGGACTTCATATTGCTTCCAGAGTTAAATTACAAAATTGCATGCTTCGTAAAGTGCTAAGGAATACATAAAAGTAACTATTTTTAAGATAATGTCTGCTTTTTTCTCGAACTCTCTCACACTCATGACCTTCGGGCCGTAACATGTGTTTATTTGGGGAGGGGAAATAATACTGCATTTAAGTTTTCTTACGAGGAATTTTATTTAAAGTTAGAATAGTCTTAAATTTCTCTAATGTATCACATGATATATAATTTCTTTCTCTTTCCCTCCTAACGAGAAATAAAATTTTATCAAAACTATATCCCCTTAAAAAGTGCCGCGTTGACACATTTCAGGTTTATACGGTGCAATATTGCAACAGTCTCCGAATCTGTTCAAGAATGATAAAACTCAGAAATCGTATGATCACAACAGAAACTTCCGGCAAGAAAAATATAAAAGCTGAGACCTCTAGAATGTGAAAGACTAACGCTTGTGTCTATACTATTGTCTGCGTCTTTGTGAAATAAAATGTTAAGTATAAAAGGAATATCTATTAGATCTATTCAATTTGTGTGCATTATCAATATCAAACACATAAAATAAAAATCAGATACCCTTGTGATGGCTCTCTCCGCGACATTCTTACTAACTGTCCTCTTGGGAAATTTGTGGTCCTTAAAAATTGTTTTATTAGAACGCTTCCTCCGAAGAAGAGAACGTGATCATGGAAATTAAGATTTTTTATGGCAGCACGGGTTCCATGATGAGTATTTTAGCGGGGAAGGCGAATAGTTTTATAGCAGAAATTGCGTTTTCAGCTGACGGCAATTTCATTGGATTACGAATATTGTCATTTTTGTTCCGAAAAAATAGTTAATGTCAAAAAAGAAGTGCCTGATTTTTTTGGGGTGTTAATGAAGACCTTAGAAAGCGATTTGACTCTTTATTTTAAGTGAACAGTGTGTATAATTAATTTTACAGTTGAATATCTTTAATTAATTAATTAGCTCTAACTAATTAAATTTCCCAAAGTTGAGTATTTTGTTTATGTATATCTGTAATTTTCAATGTAGTGATTACGAAAAAAAAATTCCATGATAAACATTGCAGTAAATCATAATGCGGTAGATAAAGGTTTAAAGTGTGACGCAGATATTTAGTAACTGATAATTGTAATTATTAAAGTGACAATCACAGTCACTTAAGCTTTAATTTACATTAGGTATCTAGAAAGTCAGAGTAATTGAATTGAAGTAAGTGTGTTACAAGTAATTAAATTCTTCTCATATGTCACGCACCTCGTTAATTGTCTTCATATTGATTAATTGCGTGAAACTCTTAGCTTTGATTGATAGAACTCGTGTTGTGGTTTGTGCTATAAATAAACTAAGGGATTTTGGAATATGGCTAGCCTTCTTTTCCTTTCTCCCACACCTTTAGGCGCTGAGGCGAGCTCCTTACAACTTACGTGTGAGACTCTAATGAAAATATGTATACCAAGTGTTCTAAAAGAATATCAGAGTTTTAAAGCTTAATATTATTTATTACATATGACATAAGTATGATTCATGCATTGAGTGGAAGAGCAACTAAAACAGTTTTGTTTGCTGGCATGTGTACGCGTGCGCGCGAAACGTATGCTAATCTCCCCCCTTTTCTTGTCGATCAGCGCGATAGTAGAAAAACGGCGACTAGTGAACAGAAAGCATTTTGTGTTCTCCAGTTTCCAATGACAGAATCTGCTATTACTGCGCAACGAGCGTTAAGCATTAAGTTCAGTTGTCCCTTTTCAAACGATAATAACATTCGTAGATTGTATCATCAAAGTTTGAAATAACTGGCTGTCTTTGTAAAAGGATAAGTGCAGGGCGACCAATGCTTAGCGAAGAGAGTGATGCTCGAGTAAGACTCTTTCTTGCGTAGCCCTAAGAAATCAGTTCAGCGCTCAAGCTGTGAATTAGCAATGCCGGTGACGACTGTTTGGAAAGTTTTATGCAAACGCTTAGAGTTACATCCTTATCGTCCTTATCGTAGCAGTTGCTACAAGCTCTACGGCTTATGTGACAAATTTGCAAACGATATGTTGATTCATGCTAATAAAAATTTAGTGGATTGTATCATATTCAGTGATGAATCAACACGTTTCAGCTCAGAGGGCATGTGAACACACATAATGTGAGCATCTGGAGCTTAGAAAATCCTCACGAGGTGCTGGAATTGCAACGAGATTCACCTAAATTGTGAATGTTTTTTGTGCCATATCTGGACGGAAAGTCTATGGGCCTTTCGTTTTCGGAGAACCAACTGTAACTGGTTCTGATTATCTTGATGCTGTACAAATATGGCTATTCCCTGAATTGGAGAAAAGTGAACCAGATAACTTCATTTGGCAGCAAGATGGTGCACCGCTTCACTGGCATCTCTCAGTACGCGATTGGTTGAACATCACTGGATCTAACAAATGGATTGGCCACAAAATACCTCACGATAAAGCTTGTTTCGCACGGCCTCCACGTTCACCCGTTCTGACGCCATGTGATTTTTATCCATGGGAGTTCATTAAGGATTGTGTGTATGTTCCTCCACTACCAGCTGACCTTCCAGATTTAAGACAAAGGATTGAATTTGAAATGCATCAAAAAGACCTCGACACTGTTTGCGAAGGATTTACTTATTTCCGAGGATTTGTGTGCTTTTTTATTCTTCTCTTCTCTCCCCCACACACAAAAAAAAAAACACATCAAATTACGCGCATCCACGTTATAAACGGTGGCATCGGGGAGTGAATAGCGTAACTTTTAGCCGGCAGTTAAGGAATTACTTATAAATCGTACAAAAAATTATCAAGATAAGTGTTAATACAAGCCCATTGGATCACTGGTAACTATTACACTTGTTCTTAACTTAGTATTGCTAAATTAATAATAAAATACATTGTACAGTACTGATACATTTATAAGTGCGTTATATCCGTGTAAAAATGTGCATTTTATATTTTATTATATCAGAAAGCATTTTGTTTGTTTACTTTCAGTTAATTAAAAAAATTTTGAATAATCTTTTGTTTTCGACTTTTCAACAGGCTCGCGCTCCCCAAGTACACTTATCATGGCCCCCAAGCGGGCGCGACCCACCATTTGATAAACGCTGATTTATGCTAACCCTGTAATTTGAAATTTTGTACGTGTTTCAGAAAACTGTTGGATACAAAAGCCATTGATAAGCTGTTCTTAGAAATACATTTTAAAAGTTATTTTTATTCAAATCACAGCCTTTTTTGCTTTAAATAATATTTCTTCCCTTTCTTTTACCAATTATTAAGTTCAGAACTTTATTAAACATAAAATTCTAATGAAAATTCTTTTCCGTTGATGAATCATAATAAAACTTCTACATTTTATGAGCACCATGCATTTGTTAAACATTATCAGAGAGAGATTTACTTTACATTATATACTAAAGCTAGGTCGAATTAATCCTAAAAAAGGCGTACTTTAAATCTTCTTCATAAGACCACCATAACCTCGCGTAATCAAAAACTTATTAAACTAAATATAATAAATGAGTGGTGTAATTCCTGCAAACTTCGAAAAGAGGGTGCTTTCGCATTTTGCATTCCATTTTTTTTTCTTTTCCTCTTTCCCATTCTCCTTCTAAACCTCGTTTTCCTTCCAAAAACGTGGCTGCATTTTCATCCTAAATTACCCCAGCAAAAATAAAACAAGCCCTCCCCCCTTCGCCAAAAATATTTTTACGTTGGGTTAATAATACTTCTTTCTGCATGCAAAACCGTTTCCCATCGCCAAAAAAAAAGAACCTTTTTCATATAATACTTTATCCATCCTCAGCAACCGCTTAGAAACAACCCTTGTTTCGTTTTTATTTTCCCTCTTTTTCTTTTTGTTGTTCGTCTGAAGAGGGGAGGAGGGAACGAAAGAGAGAAGATGCGCTGGTAACAGTTTAGCTGTTTTTCTGTTGAATTTAGTTTCATAGGAAAAATCCTTCTGTTTTTGCAATGCTCTCTCGAGTAATGGGAGCGTTGGTTTGGGGGAGGAAAAGTAATTACTATTGTCTTGGGTGTTTGTGACCAGGCATTTGTTTAAACACCGACTGTATCTTTTTTACGTTCCTCCACTCGTATATTTGCAAATAAATACAACCTGATCATGCTTCCCCGAGATTTGTTATTTTCCAAGAAACCCGCTGCCTTTTTCTTGGGTAAAAGAGTGCCGTAAAGATGGAGATTTTTGTTTTTTGTTTATGTTTCCCAGTCTTTTCGAACTTTCGTTAGCTTAAAATATTGATTCTGGAGATTTTGTGACTTCTTAATCGCAGCTTTAAAATGGTTTTTCTTTTGCCGTTGTTTATAATATGATCCATTACATAACCTACTCTTTTATTTCGAGTGGAATGAATGAATGATTGAATATTAACGTCACACACACGTAACCATGGTCAAGTGACGTGGACGACACCTGAGCTGGCACCCCCTCTCCTAACTGCCACACCACACCAACGGGAGGACGTTCTAGCTCTCGACAGATTTCACGTGCATCGCTGCCCTACACGGCGGGTCTTTAGTGGTACTGCGCTCGAACTCGTGACAAGGCATGCCACGATCCGATACCTATACTATTCGGCTACCGCGGCCACTTATTTCGAGTGGAAGGTAAGTCCATGGAAAAAATAAGGGTTATTAATAAGGGGTTTCATCCTGTGATACATGATAACAATTAATTAAACTACCAAAAGTATTAACTATTTATATAATGAAACTAATTTTAATTTTTTTAAAATAGCTGTTGATTTTTTTATTTTTATTTTATGTTGTTTAACAACACGGTGATTATAATTAAAGTTTCAAAACGCTATAAAAAAGAACCACTAATCAGAATGGCATCAAATTTGGATGGAATATTATTGAAGAAGGGGGAAAGCGTATGGCATATGTAAAAACTAGTTCCAAATTTTATCAACAGATGACGCTGCAAGCGTCAGAATATGTGATTGAAAATATCTGTTATGCGCCCGACTCATTTCTATTGTTAGAAAAAAGCCGGACACACGACCTTTCCTCATTTTACGTCTGAGAATTTCGCCATGACTGTCTCATTGAAGGACCGCGTTCTGCTTGTTAAGCTGTTTTTACAAGAATAATGACTGTGCACCAATAGCTCTTCAGAAGTTCCGCACGCACAAGGGTATGAACAAAGGCATTGGTTCAATAACTGTCCGGAATCTGAAGAAAATGATTAACAAATTCGAAGAGACAGGTTCTTTGCATAAATAATCTGGTAGAGGGAGGGAAAGAGTTAATCCGACGGTAATTGAAGATATAGCCACAACAATGTAGGAGGAGTAGAGCGGTGGTTTGCAACCGTGCAATGATTGGGGAGTTGCCAGAATACCGGACAGGCCTGTGAACGTGGTGCACAAAAGTTCTACGAAACATCCTGCATTGATATCCATATAAAATTAGCCATGTGCAAAAGCTTCATTCTGACTTTCCAGCAAGAAAAGTCTTTTGCTTTAGAATTTTTGCTCGCAAGGGAGTGGATAATGGATGGCCTTGGAAATTTTTATAGTAAGACGAATCCCATTTACAGTGAATAATTTAATTAACAGAAAATATACTTAACTACTTTTAGGGTCTTTTAAAGTTTTTATTGATAATTTGAGAAAAAATTGAATCACACTGAACTAAAATGTTTTAAATGTGTGACTTTAATAAAAAACACAAATGACAGAAACTTTTCGATAACATTGCTGGAATGATTTTTGCGCGCAAAACTGTCATATTTTGTTTAGGTTATTGTAGTTTTGTTGTCCTTAAGTGATCAACAAATTGCATATTGAACTTTTTCTTACATGTGCCTTTTTGACAGGGAACAGTGTGACTTGTGACTTTACATCTTTCTTGATGGAGTTCTTTTGGTAGCTTTTGAAAATCTTTCTTTGTACTCAAACATTTCATGTTCATTGCTTTCGTCAAATTTACTTTCCTTATCATTATCAATTTCTATTATTTCATCAGGTTCTTTCCTTGCTTTTGATTAGTTTCTTTTTCCGAAGTTACAACTTCATCCAATAACGATAACTGGTTTCCTATTTCTGTTTTTTATATTTTGTTCAGGTGCATGTATAAACCTTAATGAGTCGTACAATACAGCAACAAAAACCACTAAGTCGTTGACAGAGGATAAATGTAGCCTGTTCATAGAAAGTATTTTGGAACAAAAGGGGACGCGCGGAGAACTCAGTCACCACAAGACCTTAAGATTGCAAAAAAACGTTTGAAATTGTCAAAAAAAAAAAAAAAAAAAAAGAGAGAAGGATGTGAAAAATACAATTCAGTTCTCATGAAGGATACTGACAAGATCATTAGTAGTAAACAAACAGTTTTCCTAGAATTAAAAATTTCGTGAGTTTGGGGTGACTTTGGGTCCTGCGTGAAAGTTCCCGGGTTAACGTCGTATATTAAAATCTCACTAAGGGTGTTGGGAAAGGACCTTGTAACCTAAGCCACATCCAAGTGACTATGATGACATTGGAACTTCATTCTCCAAACTTATACATCCACCAACATGAGGACTTTGAGCCTCGGTAGACATAACTTAAGCTCCTCTACACGCCAGTGACAACCACGCTCGATCCCACTACTCGACACAAACAGAGTCGGCAAATATTTCTCGACCTTGATCACTCGGCTACGGCTGCTATTATTATTAATAGAAGAATTTCAAAAGAAATCTAATGTCCAAATCAGACAAGATATGGTCTGAGGGTTTGGTGCCAAACTATACACCGAAAATTAAAGGAAAAAAAAAAAAATCTTATAGATTTAAAATCTAGACTTTCTAAACCCTGTGTGGTCACGCGGGGCCCAGAGTCACCTCAGGCTCACTTAATCTTCAATTCTAGGAAAACTGTTTATTTGTTACCAATGACATCCCTATCTTTTTATATGACAGTCTTCATGGAAACTAAAATGTATTTGTCATATATCTCCCTCTTTTTTTGAGAGTGGCAAACGTTTTTTGTAATCATAAGGTACTCCAGGTGATTGAGTTCCCCAGGCATCCACTTTTGTTCCAAAATATTTTCTATGAACAGGCTATATGCATTACCTGTGAACGACCAAGTGACCTTGATAGCTGTGCTGCACGACTCATTATGGCTTATAAATGTAAATGAACATTGTATAAAAATGACATGGCCATCCACCATTTCTATTGGATGAAGTGGAAACTGATCATACAAGGAAAAAACCTGTTGAAATAATGGATATCAATCATGATAGTGAAAGTAAATGTGAAAGTAAAGTAATTGAGTTGGAAGAAAAATTATCAAATGCTATCCAAAAAACTCCATAAAGAACGATATGAAGTGACAAGGGAACTACAAGACACACTGAGTCTTGTCAAAAAGACGCAAGCACGAAAACGTTCAACATGATATTTGTCAATCATCAAAGGTCAATAAATTCACAATAACTTGAACAAAGTATGACAGTTTTGCCTGCAAATATCATTCCTATAATGTTAGCGAAAAGTGTCTGTGTGATTTGTGTCATTTATTTAAGCCACGCACATTTAAAACTTTTTAGTTCAGATTGATTGATTGGGTTTTTTCTCAAATTATCAGAGAAAGATTGAAAAATCCTTTAAAGTAGGTAAGTATACTTTCTTCTTTTTCAATGGCTCAACAGCCCTGCGTGGGCCCTGGCCTTCTCCAGAAGTGTTCTCCAGGCATCTCTACTTTTGGCAACTGTTTAAGTGTACTTTCTCTTAGTAAAATTATTCACTGGAACTACGCAATTTTTATCGTGTACAATGTTGTTGTCGTGTATGACGAAGTGCAGAGATGTCATAATTGAGGGTTACCGGAGCCTTGAGAGGTTGGACTTCTGCTCATTTTAGTCGCCTTTACGACACGCATTAGCTTACGTTAGGACTATTTTATCCGGTCCCCACATGAAAGACTATAATGATATCTTTTTTTTTAATACCTGATACTGATGATGAGTTAATTTTGGTGAGATTGTATTTGGTGTTCTTGGCGAGGATTGTCCGAAGAATCTGTTAGGCTTAGGGTATGACGCTTCCAATTAGTCTTCGTATAACTGAATTCAAAGAAAAAATTTGAAGCCTGAAGTATTTTGCTCTTTTCAATTTATTTTAATGTCTACAGCGTATATGTTAAGAGATGATTACTGGAAGGATGATAACTTGATAAACAGACATATAAATTTTATAATAGCTCGTTACAATTTTACGATACAGTGCGATTACTTCTGCATAATGTTTCGCCTTTTTATCAGATAAAAATATATATTCAAAAGAAACAAAAGGTAGTATACGAGTAGATTGAAACCGTTGAGAAAAGTATCTGCGCATCAATCGACACATCTCATGAAAATCCTTTTGTTAGTAGTATAAGGGGTAGAAAAATAATAATAAAAGTAACTATTTAAAAAAAATGATTGGCGCGACAATTAACATTAGTATCGATTTTGCGCCTTCTCCCGGGTTCAAAATATTTAAGATTTTCTGCCAAGTTGATGACATTTACGTAATTCGTATATTTCTCTCGTATGGAACACCCAAATGTAATGCCATGAAGCTCTTTGAAACATTCTTCGCTAAAACATATCGTGCCCAATATGCATAACATTTTTTTTTTTACACAAGTGAAACTTTACATGTTTTCTTCAATATCTTTGCAGTAAAGTGAAACTTGTGTAATTTATTACACATATTTGACTTTTACTGGGTAATGATACACTAAACGTCACCTTATTATTAATCATTAAATCTCCAAGTTGTATTTTTAAATGCAAAAAAGATCTGTTCCACATTGGTTTTCAAACATATTTCGTAATTGATTGATAATTCCTCGTTTCCCCCTCCACAACTCATATTTTATTCATAACTTCAAAGAATAATTTACAGTCCATTAATTTTCTAATAATTTTCTATCACACTTACCAGTATTTTTATTTCCGGCACCCTTTAAAATGTCCAATAAATCAACAACCGTATTATTTTGCCCGTATCATTAATTTCTTGTCATTCGTATCGACTTTGATTAACCAATATGGAGAAGTATTTAAATGTAAACTTCAAATAATGGTTATTAATGAGTTTCAAAATGGATCAGAAAAGAAAAAAAAATATTTTTAAAGGAGGGCGTAAAATGTATCGATTTTAACGAAATATGAATGTCCTTTGATTGCATTTTGATAGATTTCTTTTAATGCGAAAGTGTTCCAACTTATCATTATATATCATATACTTAAATAATTCAAGGAGTGAAATAAAAAATGTTTCTTTTTTAGATCTTAATGTGCATGAAGACTATTTATTTTACAAAAAAATCATCAATTAATATTTGAAATATGTTTATATAAATGGTTATACATGGCCTTATTGGAAAGATCAATCCAAACATATAAAACAGCTCAATGGGCTAAATTCATGTGACGTCATTAATCACATGATAATGATAACTACGTGTTTCTAGCCAATCAGTTAAAAAAAAAAAAAACTCATGTGACGTCACAGTCGCACGACAAAACCAATGATGTGTTTTCAGCTATTCAGTTTGTGAAGCTTCGTTGTATTGCCAAAATTTCAATTAAAACGTACATATTTGTTAATAATGGTAATGCACGTAGGTATACAAAATGCTTTTTATTTAAAAATACATGCATTAAATAAGATATTTTTCTTTTAAATTTTAAAATGTTTTTAGATTATATTTTTAACAATTGAACAAACATCTTTATGCAATCATGAATTTACAAATTTTATTTAAGTTTTACAAATAAAACAAGTACAATTAGTTTAATGTTTGTTTTGAATTCAATGGAGAACACGTGTTTATCATGCGATCATTATGAATCGAGCCCATTATCATACAAGAATAATGCTAAATTATAAAAAAAGAATAAACATTTAAAGTAATAAATAGTATAAATTAACATGGGAACAAACGAAAATTAAAATAGCAAGAAAATGAATATAGGAGATGTAAGCCTTACTAAGAGTTCATGAAAATTCTAGCATTCCCCAATATATATAAGGGTTGCCAAAATTAAAAAGTGGATACGTGCAATTATGTTAAAATGATTACATCTGTATCAGAGCTACCGAACATGGATATAAAGAGAAGTGCATGAGACGTGCAATAAAGAAACATGTTTTTGTTACAGGAAACAGATCAAAAGTAAAGTCGTGCGGTTCATGAATGCGTCCATATTGGAGCACTGCGCGTCACTAAGGTTTCTGATGCTGAAGGTGAGCTGAAAGCGGGCAGTTATCAGAAAATGGGGTTAGTCTATGGCGAAAACTGCTTAGTTCGAACAATTGGTGTAAAAATGTTTGTAAAGAGTGGCAAACGATACCAGATCTCCATGACAATGTCAACCTAAACGTCTCTCGTGAAGCCCGGACAACCAAAGATATTTTCTATGAAAAGTGAAGCGCTTAACAACCAACATGCAGTCCGGATTTTTCTCCCAGAAACCTTCCAAACTTTTTTCCACGTAAGAGAGCATTACGTTTCCATTCGTACGATGAAGTGAAGGAAGCTACACAGGACTTCTTCGAGAATCAACCACAACCTTTCTACAGTGAAGACATACACCTACTATCAAAACAATATGACCCGTGTTACAACGCCCAAGATGATTTATTTTGAATTCTAATGAAAGTATTCTTTCTATGCAAGTCCAGTTTTCATTTGGGCAATTCTTATAGACAATCCTTATTGGGTTTGAGCAATAATCTCCCCACGATTTTGAGACTTTATATCTAGTTCTTGGCACGTAAAAAGATGCTTTGCATTCATGATGTCCGAATAACAAATTTGGCATATACTAGATAGAAAGATGCCTATTTCATAAAGATGATGTGGCATGCAATAAGGGCATGCTTGCTGTCTGAAGTTTGCTACACAGACTCTTTAAGGGGCTTTTAACAAAACATTTTCTTGAATGTTAGTCAGGATTTGCCTGTGGATTCTACGTATATAAAGGAGCAGGAAAACAAAACGACTGAGACTCACTTATTCATTCATTCACTCATTCATCACAAGATCCATTGAACTATTAGACCTACAGGCTTGAAGTTTGGTAGGTATGATCATTTCATGATGTGGAGATCCGCTAAGAACGGATTTTGCGAAAATCGACTCCCAATTGGAGTTGCTAGTGCGTTATAGACTAAATTTCCCGTTTTTATACATATAATGAAATTTGATAATCGTTTCTTTTATTGAGTAGAGATTTTGTTGGAAGAGGTATTACAAAATCCACACCCAAGAATGAAGGGGGAGGAGGTTATGCCTCCCATATTTGAACTATTGTAATAACAAGCTTTAAATTTGGTGAATATATTTCCTTCTTTTGAGTAGAGATCTTCCAAAAAATGGGTTTTGTGGAAATCAGCTCTCAATGAGGCGTTATAAATGTGACGTTATAAAAAATATAAAAAAAGTTCCTTTTTTGAACTATTACACCCATAAATTTGAAATTTTGGAAACATTTTTCCTTAAAAAATAGATTTATTAATAATGGATTTTTTAGAAATAAATTTTCAAGTGAGTTGTAAGCGTTTTCGAACTAAAATCCCTGTTTTTAATCTATAATATGAACAGAGAGGAAATTTGACAAACATTTTTCTTTTATTGATTAGATATCCCCTAAGAACAAGTTCGGCGGAAATGGACTCCCAAAAAAGTTTGCCGTAGGTTCAGGTGGTGTTTTAGATAAAATAAATTCCAGTTTTCTGAACAATTAGATCAACAAAATTGGATCTCTATATCCATGTTTCTTTTCTTTAATAGAGACCCACTAAAAGTGAAGTTTGAGAAATCAACTCCTAGCGGATCTACATAGGCGTAAATGACAACTACACTACTGTTTTAGAAACTCTTGTCGCCTAATGATGGGACTTATTTTAACCTAAATAATGATTTTTCAATTACTTACAAATAATATATAGGATTTTATTTATCACGAAATACCCACTGAGATGGGCGTCTAACAGCTAATATATGTACCAAATATTTTGTAAACATATACGTTAGGTTTGAACTTTATTTTTAACCATAGCATTTAATCAACAGTGTGTGTGAGGAGTTTCTTAAATCATTTAAAAGTTAATGGTTTATGAAACCTATATTGAAAAATATTGTGTGAATATGATCATTAGTTAATTAGACACTTTGGAAAATTCATTATGAATTTCTTATGGTGAAGTACTCGTTTACACAACATTGCTTCGCGGAAATGATTCATAAAATTTTACTCCACTTTTTAACACATCTATACTGTGTATTGTGAATTAGTATATGACCCCGTAACAATGCTCATATTCTGATCGCAAAATTTATTCCTCAGTATTCCCTCAAAGAATGCAAGGAATGGCACGAAATTTTGAAACTTAAGACGTAGAAAAATATGAATATCTAAAATATATTTATGTCATAAGTCACTTTATTCATAAATGTGCCACAGTACCTTCCTCCTCGCGTTGGTTGAGGTGAAGATGTTGCATGTCATTGAGGTTCCCAGGTGTGGGATCCAAACGCAGTAGTGATTGAAACACCATTAAGGCAGGCACGAAATGATGATTAGTATACACAATAATTTTCTTTTATTAATTTAACGTTTATTTTGATTACGCTATATGTAGACACGACCGTCAACTAGTAATAAATAACTGGTACTTAATCTTGCGAAGGGTTCTATTCGTGGTACTTCAACTAATCCTCTTGAGTAAACTATTCTTTAACTGTGATTTTAGTTTAAAAACCGTTTCTCGAAGAGTTGATTTTATGCAAATGTAAATGCTATTCAAAACGTGGTGTGTGATTTAATCTTGATATCTCAGATTAGGAAAAAGAGTGAACTGCGACTAGAAAATCGTGCGGCTTGAAATTAATGTTCGTCTTAGAATCCACCAGGAGTTGTGGAAGGAAATACCAGAGGACCTGTACCAATCTATCGAGGTTCAAAAATGACTTGCATAAGGATACGATCCAAGATAGGTCATTTTGAATAATCTCATAAGTTATATTAAGAATCAGGATTTAATATTTCTCTACACAAAAGTATGCAATAAATTTGTAAATCATTCCTTAAGTGTTAGATCTAAAATAAACGTATCTATTTTTAAGATCATGTCTGCTGCTTCTTCGAATCCTCTTACACCTTCGACCTCCGGATACAATCTCTGAACTCACCAAAGAAAAAAAAATCTTCTTATAACTTCTAATAACGATTGTAATTCAGAAGTAAGCATCTACAATTCTCGCAGTCAGGGCCAATTTTTGGCTTAGACATGCTTGGCACGTACCTAGGGCGCAAAATATTAGGGGGTGAAAAAAGGAAAATTTAAAGCGAACAATACATCGAACGTAACCCCGCCTAGCCAGTCATGAAAAAGGCATTTCTGCCCTTAAGAGTGTGAAGATAAAATGGGAGATCTACTATTTGAAAAGAACAGCTTAAGGCTATTTTTGCCAAATGCATGAGTGTCTAAACTAAACGCGAAGCACATTTTCAGACAGAAAAATACCTTAATTTTCATGAAACTTTTCAACATTGTAATTCATACATTTGTTTACAATATAGCATCTTTAAAATCTCAAAATATTGCTTAAATAATTATTTATACCTTTTAACATGTAAAAGGATATCTCATTTAACATTACGGTATAGGAGAAAAAATGTTAAACACATTTTGTACAAGAAAAATGGATCAACTTGGATAAAAATGAGGAGATAATGAAATATGCTGCTCTCTACAGGATAGCGAAGCTTGAATATGGCATTAATGTTGGAGTACTTTTTTATCCAAAATCTCCTCCAAATCTGGGTCCTATTCTTTAACATAACGCTGAAGATAACCTTAATAGTTTGATGTTGCTGTGCACTCGAAGAGATAGTACAATGCAAATGTGGTTTAAAATAATGTCATTAATGATTTTGCAATGATCAGAGCTCGATGAAAATCTTTGTTGTACAAGTACAATGACAGTGACCTAACAAGAATAAGGATGTCTAAAAGTAAAATATAGTAAATTGATAAGCGATGATAAAAAAAAGAAGAAATTAAGTAGCAAGTTAATAAACAGTTCATACAATAATGCATACTCTATGCTGTAATTACACAAATGATTTAATTTATTCACTATACTAATTTTACAAAACTGTTGGTGGGTGGTTCGAGAAGCCGTAAGGTAAGAAATGAACAAAAGTGGTCAAACCACGCCACTAGCCTTTCCTTACAGCTGCCAGTTGCCAGTCCAGGGACACGGCGGGTCTATAGGTGGTAAATCATGGAAAATCTTTCCAAAGAGCAAAAGCAAAGAAACGGAAAAAAAGTACAAGAGTTAAGAGGAAAATTCACTCCCGAACTAAAACTATCACGGTAACGGATGCTCTGGAAATAGTGTGTGGAGGAGCGTAACAATTTGAAGTGCCTAGGACGCCGGAGATGTTAAAAACGACCCTTTCCTGCAGCTCTCTCTCTCTATCTCTCTAGCATGCCTATATTGTCCTTCTAACATCTATTCCATATCACACTGACTATTAATATGATATTCAATAGTAACGTTCATTTGAGGGGCTTAAAATAACAATTTGTGGCTGGATAGAAGAAAACCTGAGTTAGAGAGGATAGCCATCACGCGTGTTTAACCCTTTGTTATAATTGTATTTAATATTCTCTTAATTAGAAAAAAAATATATATCATTTTTTTTAAAGTTCTTTTTTTTAGTGGGAAAAATATTACATCAATCGATGCAGTTCCCTTTGAAAACTGTTAGATACAAATTTTATGTTGTATGAGGTGCTGAATTAACATTAGATCATCCGTTTTTAAACTTCTGTAAATAGAAAACACTTTCAAGCAGAATTTCAAAATTTAAATTTTAAGCTAAGATGATAAGGCAAACGCGTGAAAAAAAACCATCAAATTAGCACAAAAACATTTTTGAAAGTAACTATGTTACTTCAGCCAAATACGGTATTCTATTGACCTCAAAATTAGTCGACGTCGAGCTATTAAGATCAGTATTAGGTTTATATCCAGTTGGAATTTTCAAAAATAGTAATTTAAAAAATGTCATGCATTTTTTTATACAAAAATATTCGCAACTGTACTTCCCACATTGTTTTATACTTCCCCCATATATACTCCCGTACAACCATCAAAAAGTCATCTAAATATTCATTGATATTTTCACAGGTGCAGTATACATGTTTGGGAAGTATGCGTGATTGTATTAAATGATTAATTGTTTTATTAATACTGTGCTCTGGATTAACATGTGAGCTGTAGGTGAAGGATCTCGTAATTTTAAACCACGAAATAATGAGGGGCAACACCTCACTCCACTACGAAGACGACGCAAGCACCTCATATTCCAATTTTTATTCCTAGACTTGAACTTCAACATATTTCCTTATGTCTTACTTTAATTACATTCTGATTGATAATATCGGATACTCGATTATTTTTCAAGTTGATTGTTACACAAATATTTGGAAATACTCTAAAAAGAATGAGTGGAAGAAAAGCCGCAAAATATCTGTTAGCGGCAATTACAAAAATGTTTGCTTTTTTTTTTGTAAGTAAACAAAAAGGAGCTAAACGGGAAATAATTAGTTTGATGGATTTGAAATACTCTCATTCTATTGGCTAAACATATGATTTTTAAAAATTATGTAAATAAAATAGATCTTTTCCTCGTTATTTTCGGGAAATAGAATGCTTGTTTAAGGGTGTGCGATATAATACAAACAAAAATATTTTATTTAATGGCTCACAAATGCTTTACTTGAAATATATAAAAAAAGTGTTCAAAAAAACTACAAAAACCACACCATTTGCATTTTTTAAGAAAAATTAAAAATCGTTCTTCAAACTAAAACTTCTACAATAATTCACGTAGAAACATGAAATTCAATTTACAAGTACTTCGAACTGTGTACAAGATTTGTTGTGGTGTTTGTGATAACATGATTGAATTTTTAAAAATCATTGCTTTAATGTTTGTGAAAAATTCTTTAAAATAACTTATACGTTCTAAATTCAGCTATTTTTTTTAAAAAATAGGTTAATTAAGTATTAATTACATCAATTGTTAGAAAATAAAATAAAAACATTTTCCATAAAAGGAAAAAAAATTGCTTTGCTTGAAAAAAAAATGGATTTTTTTGTCCTGAGAGATAAATTAATTTTTAATATTTATTTGCTATCGGGTTATGAATATCAAAGGACATTAAAATTATCGAAACATGATTTTTTTTACAGCTCCTAAACTTTATGAGATTATAGAAAATATGTGAAGAACAATTTAAGATTAAGATTGATTTTTGAGATTGTTACCAATGCCATTGTGTCTAAGTTAAATACATAAATTATTCGGACTTATTAAAAAAGTAATTACAAAGTCGTTCGTTAAAATGTATTAGTAAATAGCGTAAAATATCCGGCGTATAACCTCGCACCTATATTTTCAAGTTGCATTTTTTAATTTTTAGGTATATTCGCAACGTGCACCTCTTTTTTCACGAAGAAACCAGAAATATACGAATGCAATACTCTTATTTTTTAAGTCATTCATTCGAGATATTATTCCAGGCTTCTGGTAAAAATGAATGAGCTATATGTAATTTCTTTTGATAAACAATATTTCGTTATATATACCTCTATAACAAAAAAAAAAAAAACGACGCACCAAGAACGAGTTGTCTGATAGAGGAAAAAATTGGTGGGTCGAAAGATTATGTACAGAATAGAAAATGATTGACATTTCAGAAATATTGAATGATTTATTTCAGATTTACATAGTTCCAAAGTAACGAGCTCAATAAGGTGTTGATTTAACTCTAGCCCAGATGCAAGCTGCCACATGCCATGGCATAGAGTAATAAAGCACCCTGATGGTCTCCTACAGTATTTCATGCCAGATTTGCTACAATTCTCTGGCCAAGTCATCAGCATTCCCTGGCAGATACAGTCGCCTTCCCATCATATCCCAGATAGTCTTGATTAGAGGGAAATCTGGCGATCTGGCTCGCCAAGGAAGTGCTCGATAAGTCCAAAGAGAGTTCATAGAAACACATGCCGTATGTGGTCTGGCATTATCTTGCTGAAAAATAAAGATTGGTACTGCAAAAGGAATTGTAGCAAAACAGTTCTCAGAATGTTATCGACATATTGCTGTGTTGCAAGTTGCCTCTAGTGACGACCAAAGGAGTCCGACTGTCAAAAGAAAAGGCACCCCAAACCCTAACTTATGGCTGATGGCCTGTGTGACGTGCGATAGGGAAAACATGATCGGCATGCTACCCAGGACGTCTCCAGACACGTCTTCGATGATCATCAGGTCACAGTTGGAAACGGAATACGTCGCTAAACACTATACGTCCCCAGTCAGCCTGATTCCAACCTGATCGAGCCAAGCACCAAAGTAATCTGGCTCGACAGTGTCCAGGTGTGAGTTGGTAACAGTCGGCAACAGCATAAAAGCTCTATCAGCCGTCTGTGAATGGTCATGATGGACACTAGTGTGCGGGTCTAATGGTTAATAACGTTGAATTTAGGGGTTGTGACAGCTGATATGACAATACATATGCCGTCCTTATCTGCAGTGACGCTAGGTCGACCACTACTATCATGACGCTGAAATTTGCCACTGTCCACCAATTCTTGCCAGCATCATCTAATGGCCTTTTTGCTTCGACCCATATAACGAGTGATTCTCCAATTTGCCTAATCTCCCGCTTTCAGTTCAATGATACGACCTCTTTCAAACTCTGACAATTGCTCGTAATCCGCTCGAAGCCTCCGGCGAGTCCTTTTTTCAGTCGTTGAAAGGTATCCTAAATCTTAATGCAACAGAAATTTTCACCATCAGACTGAAAATCGCTTCTAATAGACACTTGCTGAGTGAGCAGTTCCGATGCGCTGTAGCTCCCGCTATTTACTCATTGTCTTTGCATACGAAATTTCATTACAATCGGGGAACTCCTTCTTGGTGCGTCGTTTTTTGTTATAGAGTGTACATAAAAGTATATTTTTTCTTATGCGCATCCATTTTTGAATTTAAAGTTATCTTTTTTTTAAATCCGGCGTATAATGCGCACCCGAAAGTTTCAAACTTATGAAACTTTCGGGTGCGCATTATACGCCGAAAATTAAGGTAGGCTAACATATTTAATTTTTGAATTATTTTTCTTCTGATTAAACCAAAGGTTCGTTATAAAATCCACAGTTTATTGGATTCATCCATTCACATTTATATTTAATAACAACATTCTATAAAACAGCACAAGGTTTTGTCAATAATATTGCAATTTTAAATAGCTACATCAGCGCTTTTCAAACTGAGGGCCCAACCCCCTAGGGGGCGTGATATCTCTATGTGGGAAAGGGGGGGGCGAGTATAATAAAAAGTCAGAAATAAAAGATTCAAAATAAGTATTAATTTACTGAAGGAAGCAAAACACAATATATTGTGATGTAATTAAAATTACATACCAATTTACACTGATATACAACCTCTGACAACAACGTTCGGTGAATGAAGTCAGAACGGCCGATCTGGCACACTGGAGAAACAAAACACTGCACATGCATAGTGGTAGGTGTTGACCATCTGCCCCCACCGTTGTTCTGTTGAGACTCATTTGCGTTCCGTGTGAGACTTATTTTACAAAGTGCTTGTTTAGTGCGTTGGTTCTTAATTGAGAACAGGAAAATGAACGAACAAAATATCATTTTAAAGTTTAGTTTATACTTGGCAAGACACCGGCAGAAACCTATGCAAAGCTGGTGCGTGTTTATGAAGACTGAAGATCAAATACTATCCATGAAGTGTTTCTAACAACCGCCGTAGCGGAAAACTGTCGACCTCCATCAGTGACAAAAACTTTGAGAAAGTGAGGAAATAAACCACTTAAGATCGTCACTCAACTGGGAGCATGATAGCTGATGAGCTGCAGATTAACCGTAAATTTGTGCAACGAATCGTTACGCAGAATTTAGGAATAAGAAAAACGTGTTATCCATATTGACGATTTTCAGAACATTCAACGACACGTGACGAGGCTTTTGATCTCCCCGCCAAAAGAATTCTTGCGAAGATTCCTGGGCTTGTATAGCAGATCTCATAGGTGTATAGTTATGGGAGATTACTATTTCGAAGGACAGTAAGGTAACTTTCGTCAATATTTAATCTAGGTTAATGTTACAACAGCGTTTCTCAAACTGTGGGGAGATCCCCCTTGGGGGCGTGACAACTCTACAAGGGGGGCGCGAGCATAATAAAAAGTCGAAAACAAATTTTGTTAATTTATTGAAAGAATACAAACAAAATACATTCTGACATAATAAAAAATAAAATGCACATTTACACTTATATGTTATACGTATAAATGTACCAGTGCTACTCAGTGTATTTGGTAATTAATTAAACAATATTAAGATAAGAACAAGTTTAATAATTAATAGTGGCCCCATGGTATTGTCATATATTAAATTCTATACAAAAATTAACACTTATCTTGATATTTTTTTTTTGTTTTATAATTAAGCCCTTAGTTGCCAATTGAAAGGTTTGCGATTCGCTTCCCAATTCCAACCGTTTTCCACGTAGCCATGCGTATGTGATGTATTTGGGGCGGAAGGAATAAAGAAGCAAATAATCTGAAATAAGTAAATCCTTCGCAAACATTGCCCAGGTTCTTTTATTGTATTCCAAAGCGTTCGGAATAATTTTATGGATATAGCACTGCAAAGAAATGATCGTATTTCGGAAATACTTATATATACATCCGGGGGAAAGTTAACGTTTTGACTGAGCGAGGCGCTTATATACGCTGGTGGCACTTAAGAGGTTAAAGTATATATAGTATGGTAGTTCTAGCATCAAAGCATAGTATTAATCAATTTAATATATTATTTTTGTATGAGGAGGGGGGTGCGTTGAAAATTATGATTAAATATTGGGTCGCGAATGTTGAAATTTTGAGAGGCACTGTGTTACAAGACTATTCACCAAACTTTATTGGCAAAGGTTGTTATACACGTAAAAAAAATATCAGTACTGCACAATGTTTTTTGATAATTAATTTATCAATACTAAATTAAAAACACGTTTAATAATTATTAGTGCCTCCCATGGGCTCGTCATTTATGAAATGTAATACTTATCGTTATAATTTGTATGGTTTATAAGTAAATTTGTATTGTAGGTTTACGTTAATGTACATTTTTATTGCATTCAATACATTGTTATTGTACTGAAAATTATAATTGAAAATTCGGTCACAAATACTGAAAGTTTGAGAAGCACTGAGCTATATGCATGTCTGCTGAATGTAATAAAATCTAATTTTCATTAAAAGGGATTTTGTAAAAAAAATATATTATTATTATTACCCTACAAAAGAACTGCTATTCATTTTGGCAATTATCTTTTTAACAGACTATCCTTATTCAGAGAGGCACTGTTTCCTCTTTTACTTATTACTTATATAAATAAAATCAAACAGTTTTTAAGTTAATACCGACATGAGAAAACATATTATTGGTAAGTAGGTGTTTACATTTACTTTATTGAACCCAATACGAGATCATTTTATATAAGTATGAAAAAGTTTTATAAAGCTTTAATAATCCAAAATTTAGTATTTATTTGCAAAAAAAAACATGTTTTACCTATTCTAAATTCTGAACCACAACCAATAGACGCGGACGTTATCCATGTCTTTACTTTACTCAATCCATATACCATCGCTACTGGACTTAGAGATTTATTGATTATTAATGCGTCAATTTGCAGCTACACAAGGGCTCTCGGTGACGTACCTCCTAATTTTGAAGCACCATTAAGTGATTAGAACGACACCTGATCTAGCACTTCGATTTCTCAACTGCGCCAGGGTAAGGACTCTTAGAATCTCGATAGATATAACGAGCAGCAGTCTACGTACACTGTGAATATTTAGTGACACGAAGACTTGACAGTTACAAACAGCAATCTATACAAAGTGGTATCCCCGGCCACTCGGATACCTCGACATCACCAATTTCAGAACTAACTCTTACTTAATGTACAATTGTGTCTTGATTATATCACAGAATAAATCTTCGTTGGGATCACGGAACGAATTGAAAATCGTTTTATAAGAAGGATTATAACCAATTTGTTACACAATTCCAAATAGTGTTTTTGAAAATTGCACTGAAGTCTGTTAAAATGTTTAAAAAAAATCATCGATTACTTTCTCATGTAGATGAGAATAATCATTATTAAATTCGTTGTAGGGTGAGTGTGTGAATATTAACATCACACTATTCAGCCACTCGAGGACTTTTCGCGACGAATCTCTCAATTTTAAAACATGTTCAAGTGACCAGGACGACACCTGAGCTGGCACCTCCCCTTCACCGCACCAACGTGTGGACGTGCATTGGATCATTCTACACGGCGGATCTTCAGCAGTACTAGACAGACTCGAACTCACTATACGCTGGCCACGAGTCCATTACCATGACCACTAGGCTATCACGGCATCAGGAACAGTGTAGGAGTGTGGTACTGTGTGTGTGTGGGCAAAAGTAACAATACCAAAAACCACATTAACCAAATAATGTGAATATATTTTTCGGGATCATTTTATTCTTATAATAAAAATTTAACAATAAAATTCCCCTTTGATTTGTAAAGAAAACAAAACTCAATCGTTATAAAAATCTACATTTTCATAAGGATCAGTAATAAGAAAATAACATACCAACACATTAAAAAATACATATAGTTGAATAAATTTTACAGAGTACTTTTGGCATAATTTGTCATATGTTTCGATAAGTAGAGAGCAAAGGTCAATGAAGAGGTGTTTCAATATGTTAAAGCAGAGGTCAGGCACCTTTGACTTTCGAGTCACATGTGGCTCTATGCAAAAGTGCTTGTGGCTCTTTAGATTTCTTTCTCAAAGTATTATTTAAAAAATTCTTATATCTGATAATAATAATGTTTTCCCAATTCTATGCTTCCTTTTAAATTATCTATTGAGAAAATTCACCTGTAGTTCCATGTAGATTTAAACAATAGATTGGTATAAGGTAGTTACTTGTGTATTAAATTGATTTTGATTTACAAATTTTTTTGAGAATTAGTGAAAATATCACGATTAGCTAAAAAAAAACAATAGAAGATCAAATGACTGGTAAAAATATCACCATGTAAAGTATTATCCAAAAAAATTTACTTATTTGCAAAAATAAACTGGGGAGCACTCGTGTATGGACAGTGAAATATATTTAAATCCCGAGTAGGAGATACAAAAACTCACGAAGAGTGTTGAAAAACTTCTTTGTATAAACCAAGAAATACTATCAATTTTAATTATTAGTTTAAACACATGAAAATTTAAAATAAACTGTGCTAATAGTAATATTGGTTTGGAATTTATTTTCTTGAAATTTGAAAGTTTAATCTGTAGCTGATTAAACAGAATGTCCGGGTTTAAAGAATACAAAGGTAATGGCTTATTATTACGGAATTACCCATCAGAATGCTACAAACTGTTCATCCATGGATTGGAAAACTCTACGAATATTTTTGGGTTTAGTCCACTGCTTCTCAAACTTTCAATACTTGCGACCCAATATTCAATCGCAATTCTTATCGCGCCCCCTCCATACAATAACGATGTGTTGAATTTGATAATACGATACTTTGACGCTAAAGCTACAATACAACTTTAACCTCTTTACCACCGGCGAATGTAAACGTCTCGCTCAGCCAGTGCGTAAATTTCCCCGGACATATATATACGTCTTTCCGAAATATGTTCACTAATTCCGAAATATGTACATAAAATTATTCCGAAGACTTTGGAATGCAAAAAAGTGACCTTAGCATTGTTTGAGAAGGATTTACCTATTTCACACAGATGATTTTCTTATATATTTTCCCTTTTTCTCTCTCCCCAAATGCACCACATATGCGTGCATACGTGCAAAACAGTGGAATAAGGGAAGAATCATGTAACTTTTAATCTGTAGCTAAGGGATTAATTATAAGCCGTACAAAAAATGATCATGAGATAAGTGTTAATTTTGGCATATAATTTTATATATAACCAACCGGTGCGGTAACTGGTAATTATTAAACTTGTTCTTAGCTCAGTATTGTTTTTTAAGATAATTATAAAACTCACATTGTGCAGTACTGATACATTTATAAGTGTATTATATCAGTGTATTTTTTTCTCATTATGACAGAATGTATTTTGTGTGTTTTACTTTCAAAAAATTAATAATTTTTTGAAATAATCTTTTGTTTTCGACTGTTCAATATGCTCTCTTCCCCCTTCTAGGGTTATCACGCCCCCTAGGTGGCACGCCTCACAGTTTGAGAAGCGCTGGTTTAGTCCGAACGGCCGACAGTGCGCGCATTATTTTGCCATTAAAGGCGATAAACTTGTTACCATGACTTCATTAGTAAAGATTTGGAAGTCACAGCAAAAGGTACAGTGTGTACTTCGGTTAACGGAATTTAAATCAGTCATGCGTCTCCAGCGACGTGCTCAAACAGAATGGAGTTTCGACCCCTTGACATCAAAATCTATCCACCAATGGGACAGAACTTTAAAGAAGACAAACTTTGGTATCTCAAACTGGCAAATATCCTTAAGTTTTCGTGATAGAAAACACTGTGGATCGTGTGCATGATTCATTTTGTAGGAGTCCTGATAAGTCTATTAGGCAAGCCGGAAACGACATTGCATTCTGTTCGAATGCGTCGCTGTACACGCGATACTGATTTAAATCCTGTTAACCAAATTACACACTGTACCCTTTGCTGTGGCATTCACATCTTTACTAATGAAGTCAGTGTAAAAAGTTTATCGTCTGTGGTTGCCGAATATTGCGTGCACGGGCGTCCAATGGAACTAGACCCAAAAATCTTGAAGATTTTTCCAATCCATTAATGAACAGTTTATTACATTCTGATGGGTATTTCCGTAATAATAAGCCATTATTTTTTGATACTTTAAGCCCGGACACCCTGTATTTTGACAACAGTTCTTCTTGCATTGAATCACGGAAATAAAAGTACTTCAATATTCGTTAGTTTTTGAAGGGAAAAAAAAATTGTGCTGATTTTTCTAAAATATTCCAAATAATATTTAAGAACACATTTGAACAACATAGTCTTAATTGCGATTGCCACCCTAGACGATTGCTACGTAGGTGTATACATGTTAATGGTTCTTTGATACTGTTGTGTAGATCGGAATTTGATGATTTTATGCTATCAGTCTCAAAGAACAAAACAGTTCTTCAGGAGTGTAGGAAATTTATTGTCGAAAAACAATTCTTGGAATACAGGATACTCGGCATAATTCACAGAATAAATCTCAGAAGGTTTTCTCACCTTCAACAGTACTCAGACGCAACTTCTGTTTAAAATACGATTATGTAAAAGATTATTCACAAGCACTCGCTCGTTCTATACAACAGCCATAGTAATAATTAATCGATGGTCAACTCTTCAAAGATTAAAATAGGACTAAGTTTCGGCTAGTGAATCCCTATTTATACGTCTAAAGCAGTGCTTTTCAAACTTTCTGTACTTGAAACCCATTATTCAATCATAATTTTCATCGCGCCCTCCTCCATACAATAGCAATGCATTCGAATTCAATAAATAATTTGACGTAAAGCTACAACACGACTTAAATTATAAACAGTACAATTTATCAAGAAAAGTATTAAATTTTGTATGTTATTTTATGAAAAGCTCTTAAGTACTGAAAGGGTTACTGGTAATTATTAAACTTGTTCTTAACTTAGCGCTGTTAAATTAATTATGAAATACATTGTGCAATACTGATATATTTATAAGAGTGTAAATGTGTAATTTACTGTGTTTTTACACAGTGTGAATGTGTATTTTACTTTCTATTATGTCAGACTGTATTTTGCTGTACTTACTTTTAGTAACTTAATAATTTTTTTTTATTCTTTTTTTTCGACTTTTCGTTATACTCGCTCCCCTTGTAAGGTTATCACGCCCCCCAAGGGGGGCGCGCCCCACAGTTTGAGAAACACTGGTCTAAAGGATCTTACGAGAGAAATCCACTTGCGTCACAGATCGTGTCATTATTAGATTTCTCTTGTAATTTCCAGAAGAGTTCCTTTGGTCACCAAAGTCACCAAAATGGTCACCAAGTCGGCAAAATGGTCACCAAAAATGAGGCCAACTTGATTTTATTGCCAAGAATTTGCCATGTTTCCATTGAATCACCATTATAATGGAAGGAATGACGTTGCTTACGAATATTACAATGTGAACATAAAATAAATAGAACGTAGAGTAATATAAAAGTATTACACATGCAGATATAAATTATTTTCACTATTTTAAAAATCCATTAAACAAAATTCGTAACAATACCTTAGTTGTCCTGTTTCGCTTACAATTTCGCTCTTTTCTCTCAAAAGTTTCCCAACTCCTGCCGTTAAAGAAATGTATGAACAAATTTATTGAAAAAGGAAATTAATTAGAATATCGAAACCATTTTTATCGTAAAATATATTAAACTACGAAGAAAGTTTACCAAGCAAATATACTTTTCTTTAAAAAAATAATTGAAATTTTTTGAATACTATAAAAAGAAAATAAACGACTTACGAATATTATACAAAAATAAACTAAAAATAGATTAAATTTTTAATTCTTTGAAAATTTCCCTTTGAATGAAAAAAGACCAAAGTATCGTCTTCGGATTCAAAGGAGTATTAATAATATTGATCCAAATATTTCTGTGTAAGTAA
This sequence comes from Trichonephila inaurata madagascariensis, assembly GCA_019973955.1. Lineage (NCBI taxonomy): Eukaryota > Metazoa > Arthropoda > Arachnida > Araneae > Nephilidae > Trichonephila > Trichonephila inaurata. Next base: position 86,925 of record BMAV01015459.1, read on the forward strand.
ATATTAATTTTAGAAAATTTAATTTTCTCCGCGTCATTTAATATCGAAGTTGAATATCTTCAGACTTCATTCTGAGGGCTTTCTGAATAGTTAATATTCTCTTAGCGAATTAAATGAAGTATTATGAGTACAGCCATCATTGAATAGGAGAGGTAATTCTACAGTAATGATTTTGGTGAATGCTTCGTGAATGTTCTCATTAAATCTTCTAGAATGTTAGATATTTTTATTTATTTCCTTAGGAAAAGTATGTGATACTAAAAAGAAGACCGGTGGGCTATAAAATTTCTTTGTAAAGACACATCTCACTTTTTAAAGAAATTTGATTTTTTAAATGAAATTAACTTGCTCATGATTAAAAATTCTCATTAAATTGCTCATTTTCAATAATAGTTAAAAGATCATTTAAACTAAAAATAATTTTTAAGAAACTTGAGTTATAAAGAAAATTCCAATTGCAAATACCTTTATAATATTTAATAAAATTTCAAATGAAAATAATGATTAGAAAAACTTTGTATAGATATTAGTACTGAATTTGAAGTTACTCTGTCTCTCTCTCTTTGCATAATACTAATTTATTTTTAATTTTTATTATTTAGAGACTTCCGTTTTTACTTTATGAAAAAAATACTTAAAATTCCACGTAGAGAAAGTTTTTGCTTAGAATTTAATCAACCATATAGTGATAATGTTAATTTATAAATCAATGAAATGAATGCATTTTTTAAAATTTTTAATGGGCTGCTGATTGGTGTTTTATCATTCCAGACTTGGTACATATTCCCCGCAAACTAGTATCTCTTTTTGTTGCCGCGCCATATAGGCAGATATCAATCACCGCTCGTAATTTTGACGTCCATTTTCTACCCCATAGGGAGGTACCTGAGTTCTTGACGATGTAACACGTACTAGGATTTAGTTTTGCCGAAAGCATCCAAGCCAGGATAGACACTCTATGGATCTTTTATATACCGTATAATCATACGACATGGCCGCAGTCGATTTTCAGCATCATGAAAATCCACCGACTAGGATTGGAGTCTAACCCGCAATCTTAGATGCAGAAAGGCCAGGGACAAGCCAACCATGCCGCACAGTCAACATAAAATGAATGTATTAACCTTTAAGAAACAGGAAGTTTGGGGAAATAACTATATATTCTTCAGTACAGGATTTCCCTATACCCTGATTTACCATTCAACCTTTTTCAGTTAAATATCATTAACATATGTTGTCAAAAAAGCTAACAAGATAATGAGCTGTCCACGTGCAGATCAATAAGGTTCCAGAAAGTGAGAGAAAAATTAAAATTTTGTACTCCTTCGTCTGAAAATAAAAGTGAATGAGTATGTATTAACGTCACACTGTGAAGCAGCTCGAGGGCCATTCGTGTCAGACCTTGTAATCTTGAACCATGATCCAATGACGAGGACAACGTCTGAGCCAGCTCCCCCATCTCCAAACTTCTATACTCCATGTCAACGGGAGGACTTTAACTCTAGAAAGTCGGTCAGTGTCAATTGGACAAGGAAGCCTATTTACTTTGCTCTCATTTCCACATTTTTGCAGGGAATTTGAAAATTGTTTGTAACTTATAATCAATTTCCATGGTGATTACACAGAAAATTTTTTGTGCTTCTAGGTTAATTACGAGTGATTTTACAACTGAATATACTTAGAACGTCCACTGGAATCATTTTGACACCAATGCAATTTTTTCATTATATAAAAAGCTGTCATTTAACAAATATAGTTCACTAAGTAGATTTTATTAGTAAAACAAACTTCCCAAAGTCCTATCGTACAGTTTTTTTTTTTTTTTTTTTACCTCGAATGCAATGTCATTGAGTTCATAGTGGAAATGCATTAATTATACTAAAGTTGTTGTGTCTAAGGGATTTGCTACATAGTATTTGCTTATCTGCTTATAAAAAGAATTTCATTTGATTTTCGAACTTAGTGCAGAGCAGCCACTCTGAAACGATGGCTCTTAGAAAAGGTCTAAGCCCTGATGAAATTACTAATTTGTTGCGAGAGCTTTCTGAGAATGAGAGAATCGGGGCTCTAATTTAGATTCCGATAAAGACATACGATGGAATGAAAGTGACTGCGAAAATTCTGAAGAAAGTGCAGATGTTAATGATAATATTCCAGTATATCCTAAGATATATGTCGCTAGTGATGACATAGAAGCGATACCGCATAATAGTAATGTTCCTGTCAGATTTGCAAGTCGAAATGTTTTGCGACAAAGCAGTGGTCCAACAAGCTTCGCGAAACATAATGTCAACGTCAGTTTTTTTTATGATATAAAGGGTCGTAATATATGATAGTCTTATGTGAAATAATATTAAAAAGACTTAAAACTAAGCCCTACTGAACAATAGTCTTGCAATTATTTAGTTAAAACAAATACTTTAAATATTTTCTATCGTGGTGTCCAGATGACACTGGTGGACGTTAAAGAATAATCGAATTACCGGACGTTCTGTGATACCCCGTGGCCAACGGGTGACCATATCTTCATCCACGCGACCTAGAATTGTAGAAGGAAATGATTGATCACCCAAAATTGCCATAATAAATCTAATTTATTATTGTCTAAATATATTGATCAACACAACACAATTCTTACTTATAGGGATGTAATTAGGAGTTATACAACGTAATTCTAAATTCTAAGTAAATAGCGCCTGGAATCCTAATCACTATCTTTATGAAAAGCTATCTTAAGAATCTTTATCTGCCTTAGATTCCTTAACACACTAATGTCCGTTCTAAAATTACACTTCTATAATTAATATCTTACCAATAACTCACGGTGATCAGCCTCTCAGCCTTCTGTCTCTCCTTCTTCTATTCTATTATTCTACTATTCTACTTCTATTATGCTTCTATGCAACTAACATGCGAATGCTAAGGATCCATTATGTATCTATTAACTAATCTGCATATCACAGGTTCTACTAGAGAGGATTAGATTGAAATAATGCCATTCTGGCCCAAAGATTCC
>BMAV01015460.1:0-34147 GCA_019973955.1 Trichonephila inaurata madagascariensis
TTTGCCCTCTTAATTTCGCAATGACAAAATAGAGGAAATTGTAAATTAACCCTATACAATTCCGTGGATTTTAAAGCCAGTAATTCTCAAACGTTCAATACTGGCGATCCAATTTTCAATCATAATTTTTATCGCGCCCCCATGTACAACAATAATGTATTTACAGCAATAAAAATATACTTTGACACTAAAGCTACAATGCAATCTCAATTATAAACCGTATAAGTATTCAATTTTGTATTTGTTACTTTAAAAGTAATAGATATTTTAAGAAAATTATTTAAAATATATATTACTTACTTATTATGTTATTTTGCTTTCTCTAATTTTTAAATTGGAACAGATCGCAAAATGATATATTTAATTAAAGATTTATTTCCTTCAGCATCCATTTCTAAGAGTACAAATGTCATTAGAAAAATAGTCTAGTCTATGTTGCTCTCTATCTTATTCATCACATCTGGCATTATCGGGTACGTTTGCGTGAGTCTGGGCAACCTATCGGACGTCTGTGCAAAACATGTAAAAATGCTTTTCCTCGTACAATTCCAGTCAATTTTGGTCGACTCGATGCTCCTATAGCTATAGAATCTATAGCTTGAATGTACATTTTATAATTTGCACCTTAATTGTAATTTACGGTAATTAAGTATTTACGGCAGTAGATTAAAACAAAATCATACAAATATTTTTAAGTCGTAATCGAACATTCGACGATAATAAAGGATCAACAAGTACACAAACGAGCATGGTTCCGAAAATTAAACCAAGGAAATATTCTCAAAAATACTTAAATTTTGGATTTACTATTAATGAAGTAAATAATGAGAAAAAAAAAGCCCCAGCTCGTTACTTAATAAAACTTACAAATCTGAAGAACAGCATGTGAAAGTTGTTTTTAAAACCATGTAAAATCATTTAGCCATGTTGGCAAAGAATTTTAAAAAGTATTTTCTTGATGAGGACAACTTGGTAGCAAGTTACGAGTGGATTAGGGATCTATTTCAAAATACTCCAGAAGGGCTTTCAACTTCCGAAGAAGAAATCTTCATAGATTTCAAATCCAGTGAAAAATTAAAAGGCAATTTTGTAATAAATCGCTCTTTGAATTTTGGGTAGAGGTGGATGATGAATTTTCTGAACTGAAAACAAAAGCACTTCGTATACTATTACCATTTTCAACATCCTACCTTTGTTAAACCAGATTTTCTACTGTGGCTATTTTAATGACAAAATATAGACCTCAGCTAAATATAGAAAAATAACTCAGAGTTTTAATTTATGATTTTAAACCTTCCTTTGAAAACCTGCTCTACAAGACAAGCCCATGGAAGTCACTAACGGTTATTAAACTTGTTTTTAATTTATTATTAAGACATTATTTATAAAATACCTTCTTCAGTACTGATACATTAAATGTATACTGGCTGAAACACCAGATCTTCGCACGAGTTCATTCTTTAAAAAAAATAAAACATTATTCTTGATATAATAGCTGAACATTATGGAGAGTAAAACCGCGTGCACGACATTGTATACAAAAATGTAAAATGATTTTTTTAGATAAATGATAAATTGTAAATAGTTTTAAAAGAACTGTAATTTTAAACCTCACAGAATTAGCATTTATAATTAATGTTAAATGATGAAAAAGAATATGAAATTCTAATGAAGAATAATTCTGTTACTTTTTAATATTTAAAGCGAGAAGACTTCAAAATGTTTTAACGCGTGAGAGCAGGCGCGCACTCCATACTAACGCTAATGGTAGTGCAAGGGACTCCAACCACCCCCAAATTTTTTGTTTATAATTATTTTTACTGTACACTATAAGATTCGGAATTCCAGTGAATAACTTAATTAAGAGAAAGTATACTTACCGGCTTTCAAGGACTTTTCAATTTTTCTTTGATAATTGTAGAAAAAATCCACTAAAAATGAACTAAAATGATTCAAAAGTACAAGACCTTAAAAAGGACCAAATCAGAGCCCTTTTTTCACTAAAAACATGAATCCCTTTTCCCCTTGGAAAAGTGGCATATTTTTTTTCCCAAATTGTAGTTTTAATGAGCTTTCAGGTTAAGTGGGGGGAATATTAACTTGCCCCGTTCATTTACGAGGGTTTTTGGGAGACGGCCCTCGTTTTTTGAACCCGGGGGTTAAGTGACGGGGAACGACACTTGGGCTGGCCTCAACCAAACCCCACACCACCCCAGAGGACGTTTGAGCTCTCGAAAAGATTTACCCGTGCATGTTTTCCCCTTTACTGGGGCCCCATTTGGGTACAAAACCGAACCCGGTGAACCCCTTTTTGGTTTTATCAACAAATAGCAAGTTGAACCTTTTTTTTCTTGTGTTTTTTGAAAAGGGCGAACTAAACCCTTTCGGGTACACTTTTTGGTTTCATTTTTTAAAGGGGGATGGAGAGCTTTGGGAAAACTTTGAAAATTCTCCTTTCTTTTTTCATGTTCATCGCGTTTCTCAATCATAAAATAATATGCATTTTTTTGGCAGGTTTTTCCCTTTTTGCTTGATCAGTTTCAACTTCCTTCATTAGGAACACAGATGCCCCCCCGCCACCCAAAAAGGGTTTAAAAAGTGTAAGTCGGGAATAAAAAATGGATGTTAAAAAAGAATTATGACATTTTTCACTATGCTGTATATGTTTGAGAATACCTAAAAAAATAAATTTTGGGGCCAAAAAAGTTTAAAAAAAACCAAATCAAATCAACCCTTTTTTAAAAAATATCATAAAACGTTTTTATTTTTTTACAATTTTTTTAAAGGGGAAAACAAAATAAAAGATGGGATGTACCGGGTTTTTTGGGAAGGTCAATCAAATGATCAGCAAATGTATTATGTTGCCTGGTTTAAAAATGTGAATCACATCTTCCTTTTCTTTCAAAAACCCCCGTACAGTATTTCAATAATAATTACAATGTTGAATTTTTCCCCTTCCTAATTTTCTCATGGTCTGGGCTTTTCCCTTTTTTAAAAAGTAATATTTTTTGGTTTAAAAAAAAAATTAAAGAAAAAAATCTCCAACGGGAAAATTTCAACAAATTAAAAAAAATGTTTTTTTTTTAAAAAATTTTATTTTGGGATCAAAGACAAATTGTTTGATGACCGGGAAAAACCCCGATGATAAAATAAAAAATTTTTCCGGTTTTTTTGTGTTTTTTTTTTATGGAAGAAAGTATTTTTTTTTCTTCTTTTTTGGTTTTTTTTTTTAAAAAAACCCTTTAAAAAATTTTGAAAATCTCGCGTCCCCCTTTTTTAGGGTTATCCGCCCCCCAGGGGGTGCCCCCACACTTTGGGAAAAACCCGTCTTAAGACATCTTGATGCTATCGGCCCCCTCTTTTCCAAAAGAGTTTCCCCCCCCTGTGATCCTAAAAAGGGGGGTCAGGGGGGGTTAAAATTTTTTCGCAGGGGTAAAAAAATAAAAAATTTTCAAACTGGTTTTTAATTTTTTTTTTAAAATTTAAAAAAAATTATTTAAATCTTTTCACACGTATTTTTAAAAGTATTTTTTTCTTCAAAAAAGTACAAAAAAGTTTGAAATAAAAAACATAATTTTAAAAAAAAAAGCGTTTTGAATATAAGAAATAATTTTTTAATAAATATTTAAAATTTTTTGTTCCAAAATATTGAAATCTGATGTATAAAAAATGTATAAAAATTTTAAAATATATCCTTTTCTCTTTTTTAAAAAATACATCATTTAAAATATCCTTTCCTTTTTTTATCTCAAAAAAATTTTAAAAAAATTGAATTGTTTTTTTTTTTTAAAAATATAATTTATTATTATGATAAAAAACACTACAGTTAATAAAAAATATATTAATTTTAAAAAACAACTTATAAACTGTAAATTAAAAATTTCTATTTTAGAAAATAGCATGCGCATCGTAAAACATCATTAATATTTCTTATAGAAATGTTTTTCTCATTTTCGCATGCTTATAATTTTAAAAATTATGATTATATTTTAAACATTTTATACTTTCCTGAAGCCCCATTCCTTTATAAATAATATATATAAGATTCCAATCATTTATTTTTAATTTCAAAGAGTTATATATATTTAAATATTGTTTACATTTTCAGCCTTCTAGAGAAAGTTAAAACCCCTGAGACCCCTATAAAAGTAGACAATATACGGCATGCATTGTCAAATACTCGTACTAACGGTATTACCTTAACTTATGATACGTGAAACTCACAATCTCGGTCTGCTACATTTCCACTAGATGAGTAAAGATTATGTTTGGTAGTAGGCCTAGTCTTAAAAAAGGGCAACGGTCGTCATATAATTGAACAGTTTGCCAATAACGTATGAAGTACGAAACTCCCAGTTTTTAATGTAACCGACTACGTTCGAAACCGTGATTTTAAAAAAGCGCATAAATTTGATAATTTTCATGATATTTAGTGTCCCTTCGATTAGAATACATGTATAAAATTATTTTAAAGACACACATTCTGACAAAAAAATATATTTAAATACAATATTTTGGCAAAAATATAATTTAGAATAACCTTTTTTTTGAAAATTCCCCTCCTTTTTTGAAAATTGCCCTTCTTTTTAAAAATATTTTTTTTTATAACTCAGACCTCTGTACAAAAGGCTCCTTAAATTTTTGAAAAATTAACATTATTTTCAGATTTACAACCCATTGAAATAGTTTACTTAAAATTTCCTCTGTACATTGACTATTATTCCAATTCCTTAGGAATTTGGATGCTTGATTACGAGGATAATAACTTAGTTTGTTATAATATTTCACAAGTATTTAACAAGTACTATAATATTTCACAAGTATTTCACAAGTAGTATAATATTTCACACAAGTATTTCACATTTAGTATAATATTTCACAAGTATTTCACAAGGAGTATAATATTTCACAAGTATTTCGCAAGTAGTATGATATTTCACAAGTTTGTAATAACGTATGTTATTTTGGAAATTGTGGCATTACCTTTTCAATCAGAAAATTCATTCTTTATGCATTTCGTTTACCTTGTTCTTTACACACTCTATAACAAAAACGACACACCAAGGAGTTGCCCGATTGTAATAAAATTTCAACATTTCAACCGAACATGCAAATGATTAAAAGTTGATGTCCAACGAATGAATAACGGGAGCTACAGCGCATCGGTCCTGCACACTCAGCAGGTGTCTATAAGAAGCGATTCTAAATATGATGGTGAAAATTTCTGTTGCATTGAGATTTAGGAAACGTTTGAGCAGCTGAAAAAATGCCTCGCCACAGGATTTGAGCTCATTACGAGCAACTGTCAGAGTTTGAAAAGGGTCGTATCATTGGTCTGAAAGAGGGAGGTTGCGCAAATCGCTCATCATGTGGATCGAAGCGATGCTACCATTAGAAGATGCTGGCAAGACTAGGTGGACAGTGGAAAATTTCAGCGTCATAATGAAAGCGGTCGACCTAGGGACACAGCAGATCAGGAGGACAGATTGACTGTCAGATCAGCTGTCACAGTGCTTGATTCATCATTATCAACCCTTAAACATACGACCCGCACACAAGTGTCCACCATGACCATTCACAGATGGATGATACAGCTAAATTTACCCTCATACCGACTGATAATTTAAGTGCCAATCACGCCTATACACTGTTGAGCAAGATTACAGTGATGCTTGGCTCGATCAGGTTGGAATCATGCTGACTGGGGACGTATAGTGTTTAGGCGAAGAAATCCTGCTTCCAACTGTGTCCTGAGGGGTAATGGAAGACTTTCTGGAGATAACCGGGGGCAGCGTGCCGACCCCATTTCTAGGGCCCGCCAAACGGAGGCCCTACAAGGAATTATGGTCTAGGGTGCCATTTCTTTTGAAGCCGGATATCTTTGGTTGTCATTAGAGGCACACTTAGAGCACATCGGTACATCGTCGGCATTCTGAGGTCTGTTTTGCTATCGTTCATTTTGTAGAACAATAGCCTTATTTTTCAGCAAAATAATGCCAAACCACATACCACACGTGTTGCTATGAACTGTCTTACAGATTATCGAACACTTCCTTGGCCAACCAGATTACCAGATACCTCTCCAATTGAGAATTTGTCGGATATAATGGGAAAGTGACTACATCTACCAGGGAATATTGATTACCTGACCCTACAATTGGAGCAAATATGGCAAGAAATATCGCAGGAGACCATCAGGGTGCTTTATCATCTTATGTCACGTCGTGTGGCAGCTTGCATCCTGGCTAGAAGTGGGTCATCTCCTTATTGAGCTCATTACATTATAACTATGTAACTGAAAAGAATCATTGAATTTTTCTGAAATTTTAAGCATTTTTTTATTCCAAACGTTATCTTCCTACCCACTAATTTTTGTCTGTATCAGACAACTCGTTCTTGGTAAGTCCTGTTTTTTTTTTTTTAATTTTTTTTTTTAGAGTGTATAATTTTTGCAGTGATCTAAGCGAATCTATGGATGTAATTAAGATGTTAGGGCTTATTCTTTTTTTGTTTTTTTTTTTAAAATGACTTTCCACATTTGCAATATTACATGGAAGTTATTTGATGGTCTTCGTCGTCCTGCTTTCTCATCTATCTTAGATCGAGAATCAGAGTGGTTAAACTAAATTAACAGAAAAAACGCACTCCTTTTTTGAACCGCATTAAAATATCGTTCATACTGAACATTGATATAAATGTCTTTTAAAAGGTTACATAGTTAATCGCTTGCTTTCTGCGTATCTTCACTTCAACATTATCCCCCCCACCCACCCAGGATGCAATTTGCGTTTTCAAAACGTCATAAAAAGTTATATTTTTGAAGAAGCATTAACTTTTTCAACCTGAAATTTAAAAAAACTTATTTTTAAAGCTTTTCCAATTTCATTTTTCAAAGAGGAAAACTAGATTATTTGAGTAGAAAACGGAGTGCACATTTTTTCCTCATGTAAATGCTTTTATACCAAGAAAAATCTACCGATTTAAAATAGTTACTTTTATAAATTTGATTGAATTTCCGGAAGAATCACGCTCTGGTTCCTTTTATCGAGAAATATGAAAGTTTCCATTAGGAAGAAACTGTTTATCAACATTGCTGGTAAAAGGGAAGCTTATAAATTAATCTTGATTGCACTCATTTTGCGTAAGACATTTACTACGCGCTCTCTTTTTTCATTTATATCATGGATGTTAATTTAAATCTTTTTCCCTTAAGAAACGGTTTTTCAGATAGCTTTTATATTATAAAGGTTTTCCGGAAGATTTCAACTTAAAAGCACATTCGTTCACAGAAATAATGCATTCCTGGGTATTTAAATCCAATTTATTAAAAAATAATTCATTTTCGAAAAAAATGATGCCGGACATTATATTTACAATGTTCCATAATTCAAATGTTAATATTTTTATCTTATATTTTATTGATGGCCTATTAAAGATTACATTAGGTTCAGAAAAATAATTCACCGTGAAAGATGGACTGGATACAACATCATTAGAGATTCAAATGGATTCCCCTAGAAGTTAAGAGTTACCATGTCTCTCTCTTTTCTGAATCTAATTCTAATACTTCAACAATCTAATTAGAAGGAAAAAAGATTTCACATTTTACCATCAATTTATACATCTTTCATGTAATGAAGGATCCTTATGAATGTCAAAGGCTCTGTATTTTTGATAAGTTGATAATCCCTCAAATACTTCAAGAGATATATTTGTATGAAATTTGTCATAAATATTTTAATGATATTGTCCAACGAATGGAATTCATTCATTTTGAGTGAAATAGAATTGGGTTTTTTCTCTAAATATTCAAATGTTGGGAGAAATTCCTAATCAGCAGCTTGGATTTGTTCCATCTTTTCATTTGATGTATATAAGTTAGAATTTATTTTTTTTTTTGGTACATTAAATCGAAATATTTTTTTAAAACATGTCTATATATTCTATACCGATTTTCGAAAAAGTAAAATATATTCTATGAAATAGAATATTTCAAAAATTTTCTAAAATAGGATTAAAGCTTTTTTAAAATTAAACTTTTTAGTTAATATTTGTTCATATCTACTTATAATTGTATGGTTAATTATTGTTCATATAAAGAAGAAATAAAAATGTAACAACATTTGAGACTTTTCAAGGAGAAAAGAAGAACCATGTTCAGAGATGTATACATGACACATAAATACGAATGCAATTCAAATGAGTGAGTGAATATTAACGTCGCACTGCCAGCCACGATCCGATACCTTGACCACTAGGTTACCACATCCAAACAATTCAAATGAGATGGAACTAGGTAGAAGATAAATAGCAAATAGGTTACAGTTGTTAATAGGGTAAACCTGGCAAATATGTGCACCAAAACACTTAATTTAAAGTATACTACACTAAAATAATTTACTTTTTCCCGAAATCAAGATATTTCAAATTTTAGTATATTGTCTTTTTAAAGGTATATAAACAAACATCTAACCCTTGTTGCTGTGTGAATAAAGAAGCTCCAAAACAAATTCTGCAATTTGATCAGTTCAATTCCGCATTTAACTAATACGTAACGTTATATTGCACAGGTGCAGAAAACATGGACCGGAAGCCCCTAATCAGGAACAAAACCCCTAATCAGATATTTTTTTTGTGACAAAATAATGTTTATGGAGGATTAGAATATTGCATTTATCAAGTACTTTATCACAGAAAAGTGTATTTTAGCTTTGTGCCCACGAAGGGGTTAAAAGGAAGAGGTTCATGGGAGGAAGATGAACTTAAAGGACTTGCAGGAAGAGAGATAGCTTTGGAGTTGGGTTGGAAAGCATTACCTCTTCAAATTTGGGTTCACACCCTATTAGCCTTAACCTTACTGCTTATATTTGCTCTAATAACATTATTTAATATTTTGTATTACTGCTTGAAGAGAGAAAGAACAAAACCACCCGCTACCACCAATGGATAAAATGCCACTTACATAACTTTGAAGCCAATTATAGGTTTTATATTAAATTGATTAATTTTGAATAACTAAAACTAAAGATAACTAAAATGTTATTACAGACCTAATATGAAGTATCAAGTATCAGGGGTTTCATTATCAGGTTAGTATTTACATTAGAAATGGTTCGTTTGCACTTCTGTTGGAATCGCAAACAAGTAACACAGTCGTCATTCCGTAGAGTGATAGGACCCTCACAGAACTATTACGTTTATAAAATGGGTATTTGCTAATATTTGCCCATATTACCTTAGTGCTTATATTTGCCAAGTTTAATCTATATATGAATTGCTGAACTACTGTTTCTTGTTAAATTATTTAATCTAAAAACATTTTTTTTTCGAAATGAAAGGAAAAATATATCTTTGTATTGTTACAATCTGCATGAAAAAGAAATGAAAGAAAATAAAACTCTACGATATGGTTTTACGTGCAAAAGACTCTATACATTTTTGAGATATAAATATGGATAAGAATATAAATAGTACAAAGCATCATCCTATTTTAAAATAATCAAAGAATAATAAATATATTTGAGAAAAAAAAAACCGTTTAAACATTTTTTTTTTTTGTAGTCTAAGGAAAGCAATCAGAAGGGGAAAAAATACTTTATGTCAATTTTATCGAGAGAATTTGGAAAACTACTTTCTCCGTAAATTCTTAAGTTCAATTAATGTTTTCTTTGGAATCATCTAATGACTTTCGAAGTTTCAAAGAAATCGTAAATAACTCGTAAATGAAGTGGATTTACTTTCTGAAGACTGCTTTCTTTCATTGTTGGTTTCTTAGTGAAATTAATTAGTGTTATCTTAAGACATGAAGTTATTTTAAGACTTGCAAGACACTGTTTAATTGCAATTCCCTTTAAAACGAATTCATTTATTTAAACGTAGTTTTGTCAATTTTATACCATTTAAGAGGACAGAAATTAAGTTGAAAAAATAAACAATTTGATGAGCTTTAATAATAGATTTTAATTTCTATTTTATAAAGTACTATGAGAAAAATTTTAGGATATTAAAAAATATTTGAAATACAACTTCAAAGATAAATAAGAAACGAAAATGTACAAGAAAAGTACCCAACTCTTTGTTGGTCAAAATGTTTGACTATGAAGTTTAAGGAATAGCTAGCATTAACTCTCTCTCTCTGTCTAATTAAGTAGCGTGCTAAAAAATGTGAAAAATGTTTAATTTTTTTATATTGTTTGGTGAAAGAGAGGGAGGAAGTTATGTTAATTCTCTCAAAGCTCAAACATCCTCCCTATGCTTGTAAGGGCGCCCCTCTCGGGTGCCCTTCTCCTTGAATATCAGTGTGAGCTAAAGGTGTAGGAATAAATGAAGAACTAGAAGTTTCCGTGATCTTAATATGACTTTATCAAGACCTTAAACTTAAACCTCTAACATATTAAATAATAATAATACATGGGAGAGAATCTATGGTGAATAAACGCACAATATATATAATACCGAAATAACGTATCCCGGACCACTATCAATAACAAGCTCGCCTAAGCTCAATTATAATTCTATCACAAAAACAAATATTAAATAGTCACTCCTACCTTACTGTCGAATGAAGTAGTGATCAATCTGATTCTAGTTGCAGTTGTGGTTCGCAGGAGTGCAGTGGTATGCACCGTGACCTAAGGGCTCTGTGTCACGTAATTCCTCTGTTGGCTGTCACTACACAATTGAATCACGAACTATCATAACATTCCCCAAATTGCCACACCGCTTACTCTAACTCCTGATATTTAAAAGCTTCCTAATTTGCATCTTTCCTTCAATTCTTGAGCTTGATTGGAAAAGAGTTGCCATTAATTTTGGCCCCAAAGAACCCAAAGGACATGTTAATGAAAAGACGCATGAGCCCGTCACATGTTGTGGTGTGGAAGTTAGGAAAGAGAGTTTCCAGCTCAAGCTTCATCGTCGTGACTTGATCATGGTTCAAATTTACGAGGTACGTCTCCAAAAGCCCCCGAGCTTCTGAATAGTGCGAAGTTAATTTTCACTGACTGGAAAGCTACTTATTTTATCTTTTTTAAATTGATAGAAATTTAGCATATGATCTAGGAAGGCCAGTCATTGTATTGGTAGTGTACTGTGCTTCCACGACAAAGGTTCGTTCTTCAAATACAGGGATGGGCAAGGTCAACTCAGCCCTTCATCCCTGCAGTGGGTCGATAAAAAGTACCAAGCTTGATTTTGAACTAAACCATGGGGGTTTCACTTCAGACCGACCAACTGACCGGAATATCTGACCCTGCACCTTAGATCCTAAGATCACCGAGATGGGCACAGTAAACTTTGACTCTCATGGGCTGTTGAAGCACTGAGTTTAGTTCTGTTTAGTATATGATTATCGCAATATATAGGCATGCTAATATGATTTTAAATATATGTGTCAAATGCATTGAAAAAATCATGTTCTGTAAGTAAAGTCTTTATCTAAATTTTGGATCAATTCAATAGCAATGGGTGGTAAAAACTACATTAACATCGATATTACTTTAACTCTGCGAGTTACAGGGGCCCTATCTAGAAGAAAAATTCTTTTGGCGTTTACTTTTATTATATACTTATATATATATATATATATATATTTCTTGGATGAATCTGTGTTACTTTGCTGTAAGATGTTCTTAGTAAATTTCTTATTGATTAATAGCAAAATGTTGTTTGAAATCCTACTTTCATAGGATAACCAGTAAATGTAAGAAAGTATATTTGTTGAAAGATATTTTTGTGATACATGAAAAACACAGATGAAGTAGATATTACACACATCATTAGGTGTTTTTTTTTACTATATTTTTCAATACTTACTACAGTTTTATATTGCTGTTAAATAAAAGAGAAACTTTTTGCTCTTTATGATTATATATAACACAATTTATACATTTATTAAATAAAATTACATTTTAAGATTTTTAAAAATTTTTTGATGTGAACGAATATTTTTATTTATATTTTTGATTATTTCCTACTTTTTGAAAATAAAGAAGATATAGTAAAAAAGCATATTGAAGCAAGTTGTTAAATGCTAGGCAATCAGTATAAGGAATCCAAAATGCACATAAAAGTCATACATTTAATGGTTCTTCGAAGACAATTATATTATGAACATATTACACGCGATCCTTTTAAACCCCGCATTATGATTCAAAGGTAAAATAAACTAAATTTTGATAAAAATCAAATTAAAATTGAAACATAAGATGTATGAAAAAAAAGAAGTTTCAAAAAAAATTGTTTTTAAGGAATTTTAGCATGTTTCAAAAATGGGACATTGGCGGGTACCATTTAGTTTTTTTACATGTTTTTTTAAAAGTATGATCAATGACTTTTTAATTCAAAAATCAATTATTATATACATTTTCAAGAAGTAGTATCTAAACCAGAGGTAGCACTGAACATTTCTCCACGGGGTTTCATCATTCTCCGTTATAGGGGGAGGAAGGAGCATGATACCCGACAAACAATTGAAATGGGCCTTAAAAATCTAAAAGTTAAAATGGAGGGAGGGGGATAACTTTAACTTGTGAACGAGAAAAATCTATCAGTTTTTCCCTACTGAATCCAAGAGGAGAGTTTCTGTTTCCGGTTTTTTTTTCCACTATAAGTTCTCATAGAGTATGGATAGCCACTGCTGGAACATAATATCCATATTTTATATTTGAACCTAATTGGCTTGCCTTTGATGAACATTTTGGCTGAATGGTGACAGTAATAAGGGACCATCGATTCATCTATACTCAGTTTAGAATCAAAGATGCCGAACTGCTGAAAATTTTTTTCAAGTTCTGCATAAAAATGAGAAATTTTTCCCATTTCCAGACGTCAACTTATTATTGTCGATAATATGAAAGAATTTTTTTTATCTTTCTGAATCTACTTCTAGGCATTACAGTAGAAATAATTGGGACTGATAAATCTTCTTGTGTGCTCCAGTATAAACCTTCTCCAGGAACTTGGTGATATCCTCTAAATAAAAGAAATCCAAAATACTGCACTATATCATTTTCATCTACAGAAAATTCTTCTCCTTTTTGCATTGCATATAATCCTGTCATATTTGCTAAATGCAGCAAAAATTCCGTTACAAATAAACTTGTGAAAAATTTCAATTGGAGATAAGGTAGCTTATAAATTTTTTTCACCATATTCAGTGCTGCTAGTTTTTTAAGATTTTGTTAAAATTTACTTTTTTTCTCCAACGAAGTTCAACATTTGTTTCATTTGACTTGAGTTTTCTCTTCAAATTTGACATTCCCTTTGGGGTTGAAGGTTCTTCAAGATCAAACATGTCTTCATCCAACATGAGTTATTTCATCATTATCTGTGTTTGTAGAAGTTTCTATTTTGCCACAAACATCTACTGGTAGAACAGACTGAAAAGTATCTTCATCAATATCTTCCACGTAAGTCAAACACTCACTTTCTTCTAGGGGCAACTGACTAATATCAATCGGTTCTTTATTATCTGGTGAAAAAATTATTCCAAAGCCTCTTCTACGCCCGGAAGGGCTTTGAATGCGTCTTATCAGCGTAAGGGATATTCACTAACTGTCGAAACACAAAATGCGCTAAAAAGGGGAAAGTAATAAAAGACCTTTTCACGTGACGTTTCTCCAAATAAAATATATACAAACGCTCCTGAAGTTTTTGTAGCTGAGAATTCCACTTGATATTATCCAGAAATGGATGAAAAGGGGAGGGTGAGTTGAAAAAGTGTGAGGAAACGAAAGTCAACAGCCATAAATATCTTCTTACGACATATACTTAGTCCTTAGCGTTCAGAAATCTTTCACCGCTCTTCTGTAAACTGTAAACAAAGTAACTGTATTGTGTTAAAAAGTATACCCTTACACGCCAATGTTCAATTTCTGGAGCATTGAAATTTATTACCCGATAGTAAAAAAAATAACGATATTTTTTATATCTTGCTGTTTATAGTTAAAATGATCCTTTTTAATTAGTTTTACCAAATAATAAAAATATTTTTTCAAATTTTGAATTTTATATGAAATTTTGAATTTTGTCCGATCAAAAGTAAAAAAAAAAAGCATATTTTAGAATTTTTTTTCTAGTAAAGTCAGTTAACTTTAGAAACAGTACTTCAATTTGAAAAAAATAAACCATGTTTTTTGTCTTCAAAATAATATTTACGGAACAATATGAATAAAATCGAATTTTTCAGAAAATTTCAAAATTAATGTTCCAATAATGGAACATTGGCGAGTAAAAGGTTAATCTATCGTAGTAAATTATAAATGTTTTAAAAGATCTGCTGTTATAATTCAATGCTACTGAATACTTTGTTATTATATATATACATGTGTACATTTTAAAAATTACTTCTTAAAAGTTCACATAAAAATTTTAACTTTTTTATTTTATTACAGTTAATATAACTTATAAATTCATTCACACGCATTTTATCAGCCACATCAGCATTTTTCCTTCAAACACATTCTGTTTAACGAATATTGTATGGCAATTCTGTGGAAATATTAACTTTACTCAATATGCACGCCAAGATCTACTTTGTTTATATCAGTACACATGACTTTGAGCCCTGAAGTGCATGAGCAGATGTTCCGATCAGGTGGTCAGTCTGAGGCGAAACACCTATTGTTAAGTTCCCAAGCAAGTTTGGTTCTCATTTATCGACTTACTGAAGGGATGAATCAATCTTGCCCAGCCGAGATGTAAGCCCCGGACTGGCGGTGTGGAAGAGCGATAGGCTATCATAGATCCACTGGACTTCACTCAAATAGTTTTCTTTAACTTCGTACTATAATTACTATGTACTTTATTAAAATATTAATTATTTCATAAGGAGTCAGGATAATAAAAAAAATTCTTGAAATATTGATGACTTATAATGCAATAGTTTTAATTCTCTGTCTCTCTTATGAATTTGTCTTTACAATTTCTTTTAAAATCAAGTAGTTTCCAAATAGGATTTACTTTGCTCTTTGGATTGGATTTCATAGAACAATTTGACTAAAACTATTTCCAATGCATTTTACAAAACTTCTCCAAATGGCTCAACTCATTTCATTTCCGTGCGTTCGCTTTAAAATTTATCTAAAACCTATAAATGTTGTCTACAATTCCATCAATCAGTCATCCCTATTTAAAAGCGTAACTATTCCGAGGCTATTTTTTCTCACAAGCCATGATACGTTATGTGAAACGACCCTTCATACAGTCAATGTTTCCTGGAGAGTTTTAAAAAGGAGGAAGAATTCAGGGGAAAAAATGCATATTCCCTCGTAAGAGGCAATAGGAGGAGTGAAAGCGTATCCCTAAGTATCCTGTCTTTTCTCGGTGAGAAATGACACCGAGCTGCATATTGATCGCTGAAAAAAACTGACAGCTGACGCAAATAAATCCATGTTGAGAATCTCAAAATGTCTACCATTTGACAAGAGCTGCAAAACATGTAAAAAAAAGCTGTTCCTTCAGACTCTAGACTTTGATACAGAGTTTTGCAAGAAAATGTAAAAAGTAATAGAATCTATGTATTTTTCTTTGAACGATATGCGTTACTGTCAAATCCTATTTTATTGTCTTTTCCTTTTAAAGATGACGTGGGTGAGAAAGAGGAGGCTATTGGTAGATAGGCTGTGTTTGCCATTTTCGATTGGTGTAGCACATTGGTTTCAAACTCGCGGCCCTTAACGAACATTTTTGCGGCCTGGTCAGTCTATCGGCACAAAATATACAGTGAAAATGGTTTAACTTGAAACTGTGAGGGGACTGAAATATTTTTTCGTGTTGAAAGAATTTCGTGTAAAAGGATATTGCACAACCTCGACATGTGCCGTGGAAGTGCCATGCACTACGAATTTTTAAATAACCGTTGAAACTGGTCAACGCCCATTTGAATGGCGAAACATGTAAACAAAGTACTACGTTTTTGCTTAAGAGTTAAACGTCTGATATAAACCAAAACATGTATCTTTTATTGTAAAATGAGTCTTTTTATTTTTTTTTATTTCTTAGCCGATTAGAAGTCTCAGTGTATACATTAAAATCAATGTATCTGAAAAAGTAAATTTTGATGTTCGATGTACCTTTTCTGAGAAACTACTCTTCACAGGTATGTAAATTGCTTATGATATATTTATGATGATGGCTAATATATACTGAAATGAGCTTTTTGTAAAAAAACTCAAAACTTTGTTTTTTATAAATTCTTTAGTGTGAAAAATGGGTCAAATTTCACTATGCTTGATAAAATATTTTATCAATTATGAAAGAATTTAAAATTAGCTAAAAGCTCATTTCAGTATAATGAGAAAAGTGTACTTTAATTGTATGAAACATTTCAAACATGCACATATAAGAGATTTTGAGAAAAGATACATCGAAAACAACTAATTTAACATTGTCGGTATAGAGGTGTGTTACTCCTCTTAAGGGGGCATTTTAGATAATAATTCCCATTTTTAAAATATTAGATGCATAGACTTAAAATTTGTGAAGCATGTTTTTTTTTTCTTTCTTTTTGCTGAGAACACTAAAGACAGGATTTGTGGAAATTAACTTTGGAGTGGGGAGGGTTAAGGGAGTGTAAACAAAAGTAATAGTTTCGTTTTAGAAACTCAATTACTGTCTTTTAAATCAAAAGACGAGGAGTGTAACATTGTTTTTCAATGCAATTGAACACTTAATGCAGTGCTTCTCAAACTTTCAATACTGGTGCCCCCTTTTCAATCACAATTTTATCGCCCCCTTATACATTAATAAATTACTGAATGCAATAATAATGTACTTTGACGCTAAACCTACAATACACGATCTTAATTATAAACCGTACAAATTAATAACATACGTATTAAATTTTGTATATGTTACTTTTAAGCAAAAAATTAAGTAATAGGATAATTAAATGATGTTATTTTTCCTTTCTCTAATTTTAAATTGGAACATATTGCAAAATGCGGCGGCTGCTTAGAAGAAAAAATATAGATATACTAAATATGAAAAAGAACTCAGAGGTCAATTTCAAAAATTTTTGCTCTGCAAGCAAAGCCCAGGGAAGTCGCTAATACTTTTAAACTTGTTTTAATTCAGTATTAATAAGATAAGTTTTTAAATTTTTTATATATGTTACTCTTAAGTAATATATATTTTAAGTAAATTATTTTTTAAGTAACAGGTTAATTATGTTATTTTCTTTCTCAAATTTTTTTAAATTGGAAACAGATTGAGAAACTATATTTAATTAAGATTTATTTCTTTCAAGGTCCATTTCTAAAAGTACAAATGTCTTTAAAAAAATAGCCTAATCTATATGTTGCTCTTTATCATATCCATTACATCTGGCATTCTCGCGAACGTTCATTGAGTCTAGGCAACTAACAGACGTCTGCATAAAACATGAAAAAATGCGTACTCGAACATTCTAGTTAGTCTTGGCGAACGATTAGCTACCGAATATCTCTTAAGTACTTTTTCATAATTCACGCGTTAATTGTAATTCACGGTAGTAGTATTTACGGCAGTGGATTAAAACAAATCATAGATATATTTTTTAAATCACAGTGAGCTTTCGACGATAATACAACATCAACAAGTAACACAGACGGGGGGCAAATTGATAGCAAGTTACGAATGGGTTGGGATCCATTTCAAAATACTTCAAAAGGGAAATCTCAACTGCCAAAAGAGATCTTCATAGATTTCACATTCAGTGACGAAATTAAAGGGCAATTTTGTAATAAATCACTCTTTGAATTCTGGATAGAGGTGGATGCTGAATTTTTTCTGCACTGAAAAAAAAAGGTTCGTATACTAATACCTTTTTTAACATCAACCTTTGGAATCCGCATTTTTTTGCAATGGCTCTTTGAAGACAAAATATAGATCTGGCTAAATATCAAAAATAACTCTGAGTGCCAATTTCTAATTTTAGCCTTCCTTTGAAAAACTTTGCTTGCAAAGAAAAAGCCCATGGAAGCCACTGATTATTAAACTTTTTCTTATACTGGCTGAATACCACTTTTAACACCAGTTTATTTTTTTTAAAAAAAGATAAAACATTATTCTTGATATAATAGCTTAATTGTAAGGAAAGTAAAACCAATTTCATGACAAGTAACAAAAATGTAAAAAAGATTTATTGAAAAAGAATACTCATATTATAAACGGTTTTGAATGAACTGTAATTTTAAGCCTCACAGAATTAGCATTTAGAATAAAAATGTTAAGTAATAAAAGAATATAAAATTCTAATGAATAACAATTGTGTTAATTTTTTTAAAATTTAAAGCGAAAGCCCCGGATCAGGTGTGCACTCGATACTAACGTTAATGGTCGCGGGGAGTGATGCACCCCCCTTCTTTTTATAATTATTTTCAATATCAAGATAAAATCACAATTTCAGTGAATAATTTAACTAAGAAAATATACTTACCTATTTCAAGGATTTTCCCATTTGTCTTTCATAATTTGAAAATATCAGAAAATGAACTAAAATTTTTCCAAATGTGCGTGACCTTAATAAAGGACACAAATCCCCAGGCACTTTTTTCTAGCATTACAGGAAAGTTATTTGCAAAGCAAAACTGTCACATTTTGTTCACGTTATTGTAATTTAATGTCCTTTGATGATCGACAAATATCCTGTTAAACTTTCTTGCTTTGTCTTTTGACAGGGTGAAGTGCATTTTGCGGTACATTATGGTTCATATTTTCTTGATAAAAATTCTTAATGTAGCTATTGAAATTTTTCCTTTCGTTACATGTTTATTGCTTTTCTCAAATTTACTTTCGCTAACATGATTAATATGCATTATTTCAGCAAGTGTTTCCCTTGTTTGATCAGCTTCAATTTCCTTTCAGAGATCACAGATGCCCAATTCTTTTTTTTATATTCTGCTCATTTACATTTATAAACCATAATCAGTCGTACAACATCACAATTAAAACCACTAAGTTATTCATAGGGGAAGATGCAGCATGTTCAAGAAAATATTTTTGAAAAATAGTGGTCGTGCTGGGAACTCGGTCTAAACAAGTACCTTTAAGATTCTAAAAACGTTTCCACTCCCAAAAAAGGAGATATGTTATCAATTCATTTTAGCTCCCATTAAGACTCCCATATTAGAGGATTCTCTGTCAAGGTCATTGGTAACAAATAAACAGTTTTCCCAGAATTAACGACTTTTGTTTCAGTATACTCATAAAAGTAAATATTGGCCAATTAATCCTTCAAAGTGCTCAATATGCTTATCCATGTATCATAAAAATCTTTCACATTGTGAAAAAAAAAGCGCAACAGAATTATATAATTTACAACTTCCCTAAAAAAAGGGATGCAGGTAACCCTACCTTAAGTTCGAAAGCCAGCAAAAGTAATATTTTAGGTTAAAAGAAACGTAATAAAAAAATCTCTCATCGTAGGATTACAGCAAAGCAAACAAAATATTTTTTTATTTAGTTATAGGATCAAAGATAGCTAATGAGCGTTCAAAGTAAGAATCTTTTATTTTTGATGACCTTTTTTCACCAGATGATATATATAAATCATATCAATGTAAATCTGTATTTTTTCATTGTATCAGAAAGTATTTTGTTTTTTTTTTCATTCCAGTAAATTAAATTTTTACCCTTTTATTTTCGATATGCTCGCGCCCCTTTGAAGGGTTATCGCGCCCCCCCAGGGAGGCGCGCCCCACAGTTTGAGAAACACTGGCTTAATGCTAAGTTTTAGATATCAACGATTTATAAATAGTATATAACGATGAAAATCATGAAATACCCAGTAAAACGTGCCACTAAAGGCAAATGTCAGTATATTTGTTACATTCATTAATGTTTAATTATATTCTATGTATATTGTTTGTATAAGCATAGTTGTGTGAAAGATTATTTCAAGTATTGAAATTGATTTCACTGTTTGAAAATTTCAGTTAGATTCAAATGAAATTCTTTTGCAAATCGAAGTTTATCTCTTGTGAAAGAACTTCGCATTTAGCTTATGACCTGAGATAAAAATATGATGAGTTAAAAGCGGAATAAAACCTTGCAACCACAGTTTAAAAAACTAAGTTCCCTTAAAAACTATTTTATATTTGTAACAAAAAATCAATGAAAAACTATTTTCATTAAAATGTGAATATGTTTTTAAAGGAAACAACTTATTGAAAACAATTTTGAAAATCTCTCCAGACTTTCTCTTGTATTAAATCAATGAATTTCTTAAAGAAAATTTATTTATGTATTGCGCTAAAAAGCTGCAGACGAATCCCCGTTCAGAAATGAAGAAATATATCTTAAAATGTTTATTTTTATTAATTTATTTAATTGAAGACAATGCATTGATCTTGGGGTTCTTGTAAGACAGCTCTTTGTGTGTTTATCTTTAAAGTAGTCCTAAAGGATTCTGAACTTCCTGTAATAGAGATCTTCCGGTTATCTGTACAAAATTAAATGATCATTTCTAGGTTTTTATTCAACTTGCAGAACATTATTATAATGCTGCACATATTACAAAAGCGTACATGGAATTTTAAAGCTCTATTTTTAATTTAAATATATACCATACGCGATGAAGTATAAATGGGCGTACAACTTTATTTTAATTCTATAGCAACAGATCATTTATCTGTAATGTATGTAATATTATGAAATTGAATTTCTCTTTGGAATTTGTTTTTCAAAAAAAAATTAAAGAATAGAGTTTTGGCATATATTGAGCTAAGACGTGGAGTCCATGACGTTGTCGCACATTTTATAACAGGTTTCCTTTTTTTTTAACATTGTACATATTGAAACATTTTCACTGGATGCTTATGATGTGTTTTGTTCTTTTAAAATTCGAAAAACTCGGTCGTTAAGAAAATGAAGTTTCATTAACTGTCAGTGAATTCGTTCCCTCGAGGTTTATTTTCCTCTCAGCCAACACGCAGTCAATTCGATGATTTTTTAAAAATAATTATGAAAAAAATGATTCTTCACATTTCAAATCAAATGGGGCTTAGCAAATACATTATAATTGACAGATTATACTGAAAGCTTTTTTCTTGCTTTTCATTTTGTAGCTCATTTAGTGGTATTAAGATACTAATTCAATGCTTACATATCAATAAAGAATAATTAAGTCCCCGAGGCTTAGATCAAAGAATAATTCCGTACAATTCTAGTCTTCCTAAATTTTAAAAATACTGTCGATAAGGAGTAAAAAGAAAAATTATATGGCAGAAAGGCTCTTTTTACATTTTTGAAATAATTTATGGTCAAATAAGCAATTGTTTCTAAATTTTTAATTTCCTAGAACGTAGATTTTTAATAAAATACATTTCTTGTACGTTATTTTGCATTAATGGTATTATTATTCCTTTTATTTTTTTACAACAGTTAACTAACATTTTATGAATTTTAATACGAATTCTTTTTCTTTAGTTGTTCTTGCTGAATTTTATTTTCGCGTTCCATTCACACAAGCAAATTCTAAGAAAAGAACTGCAATTAAAGCTTTCAAAGGGAATTTTAAGATTAGAAAAAAATAAATAAATATTGTTCAGAATTTTTTTATTCATTTTTAGTATTTAACTTATTTTTTAAGGTACAGTAAGACCCTGCTTAACACGGGGTATACGTTCCATCAAAGTAGAGAGTAATATGAAACAGCGTTAAACAAGGTTGTCTCATCATGTAAATAATGGGGTTAGGGGAAGATGGGTAGAAAATTGGTCAGGTATTTTACCATTAAATTTATTATGTTTTTTATAACAATAAAAAAAAATTATTTCTTACAAATATAAAAACATAATAAACGAATATGCATATAAAAATAAATAAAATTCTAAGTCTTCATGTTTACATTTCAGATCATTCAGTCTCTTCTGTATTTCCAATTTTCTGCCATTTTATCAAGAAGGTAGATTGGCTTAATGACATTTTGCGTTCAATTTTGTCGTCAATCCATATAGAAAGTCGTTTTTCCATTTCCTCTATTTTATTATTTCTAGAACGGGCAATTCTAGTTGTAGAGCTTGTCGTAGTTGCAGTTACCGATGACAGTATTTTTTCTTTATTCTTAAGAATGGTCCTTATTGTTGAAGTAGACAAATTCAATGCAGCACCCGTTTGAGATTGACGTTCACCAGTATCTAATCTTCTAATCACTTGCATTTTAGTTTCTAGTGAAATGCTTTTTTATGCTTTATTTTCGTGTTTTTTTACTATTACCCGTGAAAACTAAAAATCATACTATTTGTGACTATAGTAATCGTTATATTATATAAATTTATATTTACAATGTTTGAACAAATGTTTGAAACGATAAAAATACTTTCGTTTAATACCGCTGGAAAGAAGAACCACTGATCAACTGGTTCGGATACCGTGAAACCTAAAGCTGCGTGCTATTTCGTGGAATCCCACAATTCAAATAAAAGAGCTTTAAACCGAAACAGCGTTAAGTCGGTGTCTTACTATATTGAAAAAGAAAGTTTAGCTTAATAAATAATTTATCTTTTAGTTATTTACTCACACATAATAGTTGTTCATAGAAATGGAAGAACTAAATTCATGTTAAGGACTCACAGGACACTTTATCCGTGCAATAACATCCTTCTTCAAACTTAGCAACAAAACAAAACAATAATTTGAAATTTTTACCACATGATAATCATATGTATATTTACAATATTTCTCACATTTTCAGAGAATTTGAGTAAAAATTAAAAAAAGTTCTTAAGAATTAAAAATTCGACAATTTTTTCAAAAATATGAAAATTAGTATTTTACATCGCGCAGGATTCTGAAGTACAAAATGGATCAAAATTCACAAAATTAATTTTACTTGGTATAAAAATGTTCACTTTTGAAGGTATACATACTTTTAAGAAATCTAGAGGAAAAAAAGTTTTTTTTAATGCAATTATAACGAAAATTTTTAATTTTTAAGAAAAAAATAAATTAAAATTCAAATAAAAAAAATTTCTATTATTTATCATTTTTTTTTTTTTTGAAAATTGATGTATAAGTTATGAAGAGCCTTATTTTAAACACGAGAATTAATTTTCAAATTGATATCACAAATAGTTTCTGAGAAATCCTGTGCGGAAGCTAAATTTTTGTTTCACGGATAATGAAGTTAAACGTAAGAAAGAGATAGGGTTTTCACATTTAAATTTCACTACTTATTTCTCAATAACTTCGGAAGTTTTCACAGTATCAACAAAATTTTGGTACCAAAGTACTCAGAAATAATGAGGCCTTAACACACACACACAAAACAAAAAAAAAAAAAAAAAAAAATATATATATATATATATATATATATATATATATTTAACCCTCAAGCGGTCTGCACGTAAAATTCCGCCATTCAGAGATGCTTTTTCGCCTTCAAGAAAAATTCCCAAAAGCGGCCGAGCCGCATTCTTAGAAAAAACGGCTCAACCCCGAGAATCCCACCTGAAAGCAAAAAAATATGTGCGGTGCATTTTTGAAGCATCTCCAGAATGGCAAGACTTTTAAGTGCAGACCACTTAGAGGGTTAAAATTGAAATATTTGAAATTTAAGTGTCCTGGGAGGCCTTATTGTTTTTGAATATAAACTCATGTTATATATCTAACACTAAAAATTAAGAAATCATATTACTGAAAGAAACAAAGTCTTGTTTTAAACAGTTATAAGGGTACATATAATATAAAGTAGTTTAATATGTAGTTTTGTGCTATACATATTATAGTGTGAATCGCATCTCAAATTATTTTAATTACACTAGACAACAAAAAATAACTTTTTGTTTGTTTCCTAGTTTTAAATAGTATATTCATATTAATTTTGTGTTGAAAAAAGCAGATATGTAAGTAAAATTTATTTATTAGCTCTTGTTTTTTTAGGTATATATATGTATATAAACAACCCATAATTCAATTTATGGGTAAAATTGAAGGACAAAACATTACTATCTAATAAAAACAATAAGTCATGCTTCAAGAAACAGTTTTCATATAAGAAATCAACAGTATTTCTTATTTTATTTCCTGTGAACATTTCCATTTGGATTGCCTCTTGTAAGTCGAAGCCCGAGTATTCCTTATAACTGTCCAACAGTCGTCTGCGAGCATTCACTCACCACAATGACCTTGATGTATACGTTCCATTGCTACGATATTTTAATGAAACCTTTCACCGTGTCCATCGCTTACAGTTCCACAGTTCTTAAGGAATAAATCAGGATGGAAATATAAAAACGGACCTCTAGAGACATATTGAATCCGAGGTCGAGGAACTTTCGTTGTAGTTTTTTCACCAACTGTTGATAGTTCTCCTCTTTTTGCTGCATAGAAATTCTCATACCACTCTTTTAAAGGCTTCTCAGGCTACTTTCTCTTCCAGAATTTGATCAACAGTGGAGTCCTTGATTTTGCGTATTTTACAGCCCACGATGATTCCATCCTTAATCTTTGCATCACTCTACCTTGAGAATTTCAATCTAAGGTAATGGAAAGTCTCTCCCTCCTTGTTCATGGATTTCTCAAAGTTCTTTATTAATTCCAGATTAATGTGCACGGGTGGAAGCAGAATGTTATTTTGGTTTTTTAAAAGGCCATTTGAGAGACATTTCTTTTAACGGATTTCAGATTTCTATACGGCCTTTTTTAGATGGTAGAAATATTGTTGTGGTTCAATTTTCGATTTCTACTGTCCCACAAACACAGAAAACAGCAGTTCTTGGTATAGACTAACTGCAACCCCATGAGTAAAGCAAAGTCACCACAAGATCCGCCATTTATGTGACCCTCGTGTTTTATTAACTCTAGAAGTAATTTCGCCTTTGCATAAGTTTCCTTCACGTGAACTGAATGCCCGATGGGAATGGAAGGTTGCTGTTGTGTAGTAATACTGCTTTCAAACTAAGCTTGGAAGATTATGTAAACAAACTCTAGTTATTTGGATCTTAACTGATGTTCATGAAATTCACTAAGCCGTTGATATCAATATATGCAACCACATGTTCTTTCTTCTCAAAGAAATGAAGATGTTCTTCTTACTAGTTCTGTATTCTGTAACTTGACGTCAGGTAGAAGTAGACTCCATTGCTGCAGCCTGGATGCCGGAAGCTCTGTATTCTGTACGCTGATATTTCTCAAGGGACTAGGGTATAATCCATATCCCTTTACCCTTTATCTTGATATAAAGTTAGCCTGGTGTTGCAGACTTGGGCTAAAAATGAGAGGCGTGGTTTCAAAGGCAAGGACCAATGGGGTGGCAAGATTTCAGATGCTGGAGTGAGGCTTTTGATTAGATGCCCTGGAGATAGATCTCTCACGAGTTCACTCGATTCTGATTAATTTAGTCGGGGGGGATACGTTACTTGAATCGTACAGTATTGTCTATATTTTTTCTTACTGACGCTCTATGTTAAAATACACCTGCAGACCTGTTACACGCTTTCGATAGAAGTTAAGATTTGACCCTGAAACAAGTTCTTCCATCTACCTGTTTAAGTAAATATCGCAAAGATCATACACATAATGTAAAGAAGAGGGAAAATACACCTATATATGAGTAAGGAGGAGTTCTTATTCTTAAAAACAAGAGCTAATCTGAAGTTTTTATGGTGATTTTCGTGTTTATTGGGCTAAAATACTTCATGATAAACTGTTTTTGAACCCGAAACATTTTTGGTGTTGCCTAGTGTTATTATTGGAAAGTATTCTTTAACCAGGACAGAGGCCAGCATTTTTTTTTCTCAAAAATACTGTAACTACTTAATGTTATTTATGGTATGCAGAGTAAATGCAAAAAGTGAAGAAATAATATATAACATTTAATTCAAAAATGTTTGAAGCGTTTTAAAATAATGTAAGTGAATTATGTGTGGGATTTAAAAGCAGTAACTCATTATATCAACGACTTTTCAGTGACTCACTTTAATTTGTTAAAAAAATTATCACCTAACTATGGGTAAAGTAGACATTTAAATTGGTAAGAATCTATAAAATTTTTGATTTTTGCTTTAGCTTCTTAGCAATGCTTGCAATCACTGCTACTGAATGCAAAAATAATTTTTCACTTCCGATCATTTTTATAGAATTTATGCTCTTTTCAATTTGAACATCTGTTTTACCACTCCTCTTTGTTCACATCCTGTCAACAATATAAAAAAAGAAACAAATTAATAAATGCAAAAAAATGACAATACATATAAGGGGAAAAAGACCTCAGTAATGGGCAGGAAAATTTAAGGATTACCTGTTTTTTATTTATTTATATGGCTATATACAGATTGAAGTATTATAATTATCTTATAATTATGAATCATAGTAATTATGCTGTGATTAAACAGATCCATTTTATTATTTATATTATTTTACATTCATTTTTGTTGTATATAAAGATCTATAGTTTCATGGTATTAAACTGCATTTTCAGTCATATTTCAGATGATTGCATCAAATATCAATCATTCTTTTCCTTCTAAAAATCTGTTTATTACTGAAACTTAGGTATGTTTACTATAACAAATCAGTTTATAACATGTAAATAATATAGTGTCCATTATTTAATACAATTACTAATTTTATCAAATATGAGTTTAATAATCACGCTCATAAAAATCTTCATATAAGCGAAATTTTAATTTTTGTAGCTCAAATAATTTTAAAATGTTGCTTGCAAAATAAATTTTTCTCAATTGTAGTGAAAATATGCACAAATATTCTCCATAGATGTATAAATAAATGTTAGGGAATGTTGTTTTTTATTTATGGGTAGGAAAAATAGTAAAAAAAAAATAGATATAAAATTTTTAGTTAGTTTATAGGGAAAAAACTAAAGATTTCAACACAAAGAAAAATATTATTATTTTTTTTTCTTAAAACGAAATAGGAAAACACCGGATTAAGTTTTACTTTTGTGTATAAAATGAGCACAATGAAAGAAAATTGACAGTGTCAACTGAATCTGGTTTGGCGTGGACCATTTCGAAAAATAACGAATTATTCAGCACAATTACAATTAAAAATTTGAATATCTCAAAAACTGTTCAAGATACTTTCACTAAATTTTGTACATTAATATATGTTAATACATCACACATTTTCTAAAAATTTGAAGGATATTCATTGGTAATTGAAACAATTGATTTTGAAATGTTCCTTTAAAGACAAAATACAAAAGCGCATTGCCTTTTCATGAAAATTATTTCCTAAAGAATTGAATACTTTAATAAAATGCATGTTGTTATTTTTTCATCCACCCCCTCTCGTTCCTTATTTCTGAATTATCAATTATACACAAACTTTTTTCTTGATCCAGATTAAAGGAAGGGGAGGGGGGAAGAAATACATGGTTTAATTTACTTTCTGTATAGTTTTTAGGGGTTATTTTCATTCCTTCAAAAAGAAAAGAAGGCTTCTGAAAAATGTGATGCAAAAACGTTCTTTCATTATTCCGACGTTTTTCAAAATAAATAAATAAATAACGAGATATTAATATTAACATTATCCCAGCCAAAAGAAGATGAGTGTAATACTTTTAAACAAACGATATTATTATTTTTTTCTATATTTTACTAAATGTCTCAATAATTTGAAAACTACCAAAATTCTAAGAACAAAAATACATGAAAGACGGATGCAGAAATAGCATCAGAACATCTAAGATTAACTGTCATATGATTTTTCTAGACCTTCCCTATTTCCTACGAATCTATTTAAAATAAATAGGTATGTAATGCAAAGTTCCACGTTAACCAAGAGTTTTATCATTATTATTATTATTACTATTGAGGAAAACATTATTCTATTTTTAAAGAGAAACACACACAGACTTTAAAAAATTATTTCCAAGCAAAAATTATAAAACACATCGGCAAATATGTAGAAATAAAAAGCATTTCTTGTGTCTTTTAAATTTTCATGACAAACCCTTTTTTAATGATTTCTTTAGGTTTATACAAAAAAACTAAGAAAAAATTATTTTAACAGTCAAAACCATACCTTTCATTTCGAAACCATTTCGATTTAGAAGAGTTGTTCAATAAAATATAGGATTTATGATTATAAGCTTGCCCTTTGTACAATTACACTTTGCTTTTTTTTTAAATATAAATTTAAGCCTTTTTTTTAAAAGAATATTATAAAATAAATTCAGTTTAAATTGTATTTCTTAACATTTTTTAATTCATTTTTTCCGTTGATTCAGAAAATGTTACAGGAGAAAATTAGATATAGAGAAAGAAAAATTTTGTTGAAACTCTCGGGGATTTTTTTTTTAATATTCTACGATTTTAAGAAATTCCGAAAACCCATGTTTGAGAAATAGATTTTAAATGCTCCATCACATAATAACAGTCTTTCAATTAATAATTATCCTGTATATTTCTTCAAATAACTAAATATTTGATTTAATGAAAAATAATGCAATTGGTGAAATGGAACATTTTTTGATAATAAATTAAAAAAATAAAATATTATTTTAGAAATAATTTCTTAACTATAAAAACACTCTTCCAGAAATATCTGAAGGTATGATTCTTGAATGACCACTAACGTCACACTATTCAGCTATGGCGACGGACCTCACAATTTTAAACCATGGTCAAGTGACGAGAACGGCACTTGAGCTGGTATCCCCTTCTTTTAACTTCCACTCCACCACACCAAAGGGAGGATGTTTGACCCTCTACAAATTTAACGTGCATCTCCCCCTACACAGCGGATATTCAGCAGTATAAGTCTTGACCTCCTGACACACCAGCCAGTCCGTTACTTTGACCACTAGGGTACCGCGGCCACGATATGATTCTGGAATAAATCAGATTAAGATGTACAATGTCACTAACATTAAAGGAAAAAAAAACTTTACCGCTTTGTTGCGTAGAATCATTAATCTTTCAATAACAACATTTCTTAATAAATGGAACTGATACATTTTTTATATATAACTAAAAAACTGTGTTGCTTAACTGATCAATAAATTTACATTTTATCTTTTAAGGATAGCATAGCTTTTCACCTTTGTTTCTGATGGATTTTTGAGGAAACCAACACGGTACATTCTATTCTTAATACCCACTTCTCGGAAATAGTAATTCAGGATATGTTTTTAAACGTTGTCTTAAAAGCAAAATTTCAAATATTTCTGTATTTTTAAAATGTTGTTTAGCGATTGTCTCTTAAATTTAAGCATTTTTAAAAGTAGCGGATAAACACCCCTTCCCTTCAATTATTAATGCATCTTCAAAAATATAATATCGCAATTAATCGTTGAAAGAACACTAATTTAGGAAACTATAAGAAAATTAACTAGGAACGCTAAAAATTCTGAAATTATAATTAGTTTTTGGAATATTTCGCGAAATATTGAAGACAACTGCAAGAAAGTTTCAATTTAAGACTTTTATGAGTGAGAAACCAAACAGTTAAATATTTACCTACATAACAATTAGATTATTTTCTTAACTGTACTTAACAATAAATATTATTCATAAAAATATTAATTCTTTCGATATTTATGATATATTTTATAAGTGAAAATAATTATATATATATATATATATATATATATATATATATATATATATATATATGTAGGATTTAAAGTATTAGGGAATATAAATATATTCCGATCAGGGAGGTTACAACCTCAACAATAGATAGCACTACCAGCAAATATATGCATTACCCCTCCCGGAACTGTGGGTTTTGGGGGAGAAGACAAAGCGACAGGAAGCGAGAGAAACGTCTGAGGGAACAGACTCCGGTTATACGAACGAGAGGTCACGTTTTTCGGTCAACGTGGGTGTCGTGAGACTTAGCGACGATTGAGAGTATGCTCCGCGAAATAACTCATAAAGTTGTAATAAGTATTTAAATGGAAATAATCTAATGTTTCCTTAAAAAGTAATTCACTTATCTACTTATTTCTTTGAATATCAAGATCCGGAACATAGTGAGTTACTCCTAGACAACAAAAGAAAAGCCACTTGTATAGATAAAATATTTATCAAAGCTGTTTATCAAATGGTTCTTTATTTCTACGCTTTAGCAAATTATTCTGTATCCCTAGGCATGACAAGAGACGAGTATTATTTCAGGGTCGATCAGGAGCGAGTGTGTCGTTCGTTCACACGTTTTCAGTAAGTCCGCCAAGTAGAAGTCAAAGTACTTATGCAGAATGTGGGTTGAGTTGTCCTGGTAGGATGTTTACACAACTAACAAATAAATGGCGCTAGGGATCCATCATATATAATAACAATAATAACAATAAGTCCCAATAATTTAATCTTTAATAGCTTTTGATTTATCTATGTTCCATTCCTTCACGACCCACGTTTGATTGATATCCTAGCTATCCGCCTAACGTGAGTATCTTGAACTACATCTGTCCACCCATTCAGATCATGTGATATGAGCATCCTATATAAACTGAGGTTTCTGGAAATTGCTCTCCCTTCTGTCTTAGTCTGACATCAACATGTTGCCAGTGGTAGCATGTAGTTTGTAGTTTATTTGTTCTGTGTTTTGTGTCTTCTTGTCTGCTTTTTGTTATGTTGGAACACATTGTGTGCAATAAACTGGATTACTAACCTAAACAGACTGCCTCGTGAAAGCCATCAAATAACAAACACCAACCATCTAAAATATGATCAACCTTACAATAATAACATCCACTTGCGACGTTTTACAATATCATTACTATTCTATTCTACTACAGTATCATTACTATCGCCAGCAATATTATAGAAACATGTCATATATATATATATATATATATATATATATATATACTAATTGGATTAAAGAAATTTGAAAAGTGGTATCTGGTAATATGTTTTACATTATGAAAGCTTGAACAACTCAGTTAACATAAAGGTACCAAATATTCAACCTCTTACTTCGAAATATTTCATTAATTTTAGTGCAGAAATGTACTCACCAAAAGTATAACAAATTACAAATTTAATTTTTGGGTTTTATTCAAGATGAAAAATGTGATGGAATATGTGATAAAAATAATTATCCTTAATTACAATATCTCCTAAGCGTAATTAACTATGTTATTTGAATTAATTAAACCCATTAACTTCATAAATCAGGTTTATTTAGCCATTAACGCTGATGTTTATCTTTTCGAGCTGCGATATGATTAAGGAAATTAATTAAAAGTGTTCACTTTTTTTATGTCTGTGAAAAAGATAGTGAAAAATAAATGCATTAAGAAGTATTTTAATTAATAATATAAGAATGTTTATTTAACAATCTACAGTGGAAGTGACACATATACGAGTTCATAATATTCTCCATTGTTTCGACATCAGAACCAAATGAACATCCATTAAAAATATAATTACTGAAAAGATTTTAGATTTCTAATACATACATGCAAAAAAAGAAAAAAAAGAATGTTTTATACAAAAATTTTTAGTTTATACGAACTCGAGTTTTTGAAAATCTGGTTTTCGAATTCAATATTTCCGAAAAACCGGGTTTTTTTTTTATTTTTTGTTAAAGAAAAAGAAAAGAAAACAGATAGAGAAAATATTTTATTTAATATATATTTAAAAAAAAAAAAAAAGGGAGATCAATATCAAAGTCAGAATCAAAAAATATATTTTAAATAATTAAGGATCACTTATAAAATTTACTTACACACACAAAGTAACGGAAGCTCAAACAAAAAGTTCACATAATACTTATATTATTTTCACTAATTTTAATGTCTCTTCAGACAGTGTTTCTGAAACTAGAGGCTCGTGATATCCCTACGTGGGGGGGAAATATATTGAAAATTTAAAAAAATAAAAATTTTTTAAAAAAGTAATAATTTAAATGAAATGGGAAACAAAAATGCATTTTTTTAAAATAATAAAAAATAAAATCCCCTTTTTTCACTTAAATACTTATCACGTAAAATTTTCCCCCCGTACTTATTAAGTGCATTATATAATATACTTATGAATGTATAAGTACTGCACAGTGTTTTCTAGTTTATTTATCAATACTAAACTAAAAACAATTTTAATAATTACTAGTGTCTCTCATGGGCTTGTCAAATATAGAATATAATACTTATTTTGTGATAATTTTTACGGTTTATAATGAAAGTCGTATTGTAGCTTTATTTTAAGAGGTGTTGGAAAGCTAAAATCTTATTTTTTTGACAATTTTAGATTTTTACATTTTCAAATTATATTGATTTTAACCTTTCTAAAAAATACCTTACTTTAACCTATAAGGTAATTCGAAACCCTTAAAACCTATTTTTAAATAATCGTGTAAACTTTGCCACTCCCATTTGAATGGCAAAAAATATAAGCAAAGCACTTCGTTTTTGCATTTAAGTTGTGTGTGTGTGTGTGTGAACGTCTAATATAAATTAAAACATGTATCTTTTATTGTAAGTTGAGCCTTTTATTTTTTTATTTACTAGACAACTGTAAATCTCACTGTATACATTCAAATAAATTTATCTCAAAATGTAAATGTTGATGTTCGATGTACCTTTGCTTAGAAACTACTGTTGGCAGGTATGTAAATTTTTATGACGTAATGGCTAATATATTCTGAAATGAGTGTAAGAAATGTTCTGAAATGAGTGTAAATCTACCCGTCTTATTTTTCAAACTTATTCTTCTAAAAAATATCATAATTTCAAACTTGTTTCATGTTTAAAATTTTAGTTCGCTTAGCAAAAATTCAAACATTCATTCAATTGTTAATTAATTGGCATCTCATCGCCTCAATCCTTCAGCTGCTGAAAAATTAGGTTCTCAAACTTTATGAAGTTCTAAAAGTTTATGATATTGAGTTTCATTCCAAATATAAGAACCAATATCATTTGATGCTAAAATATACATAAACCAGTTTTCTTAATTTAAATACCGGGTTTCAAAAACCACCAAACGTTAATGTAAAGCTTTCAGTTAGAAGTGATTTACTTATTATGTTGAGGAGTACAGATATAATTAGTTGCTGAAGCCTATCACTGTATACTTTATATAGATAGTCCTCATTTTTGATTGGCAATATTTGAAAACTATGCACTTTTTCCATTCCTACTATTAGCTCACACTCTCTATATATTTATATTTGTGGAATTTTCATCGTTAATAAAATACATTTTAAAGCACTCCATTGAGCTGAAATTTTATACACACGATTATTTTGTATGACAATACAGTAATTTAATTATAATTAATAAAAATTAATCGGTTAAAACTAATTATTCAAAGAATTACAAATGCAGCCACGTTGGCAGGATTATCTGTGATTTAGCGACCCTTTTGGCGACTTGTGTCCAAGCGTGAAAATGTTTTTTTTTTCACATTTTAAGGCTCTCGTTTGAGTTGCAATTTTCTATACACTTTAGTTTTGGGTAAAAATACAATAATTTAATTATAATTAATTGACTGAAAGTAATTATTTAAAGAATTACAGATACAGTCACGTTGGTTTCATTTTTAGCATTTTTCTCCCGTTTTAAAGCATTCAGTTGAACTGAAATTTTAATCTGTCATATGTATATACATATTTATATTAATTGTAACTAATAAAAAGTAGCTAAAATAAAATTTTTCATTGTTGATCTAAGTAGGGATTGACTTAAGAAAATTTTACTTTATATTACTTGTTATGTAAATATGTTGCTCCCAAGATTCACATTTGACCGTTTACTGTGAGGGATCCTCGGTGGGTTTAACTAGCATCGGAACCTCTACAGGAAAAGATTTTAATGACATCAACATTCGAACATATGATGTGATAGATGTAATGCCTACTACGAGTTTGAGAATCTTGGCCACACGGATATCGCAATTATGAATCTCATACGGAGAGCAACGTCAGTTTCTCTTCTTGTAGTACTCTGTTAAGAAGAATTTCAAAAATAAAACAGGATTTTAATGCGTTTTTCATTCATTGCAAGATTATTTTACTTCATTTTGATAAAATATCTTATTGATATCCATGGGGAATATTTTTAATCAAGTCTTTTAGTCCTTATACCCCTATTTTCTGATATTCTGACAGATGGAATCGACGTCCATTTAATATTCGAATCCTTCTGTATAGTTCGACAGGTTTTTAGAAAATTGTTTACATGTTATCTTATGCTTTTAGTTCAAAAGAACACACAAACAGAAAAAAAACTAGGAGCACAATAATCTGTCAGAAG
>BMAV01015461.1:0-125258 GCA_019973955.1 Trichonephila inaurata madagascariensis
AAATACTGTTGCGATTAAGATATCTCATTTATACAGCATGTATATAAAAGAGTGTTCTTAACACATATGGTTATATTTTTACTATAAATAGCACAGCTTATCAGTACTAAACAATTCACGATATGGGGACTTCTTTTACACATCGTCCTGAATATGCATAACATTCCCCTTTTTGATATCATCCAAATGGTTGTTCAATGAATGTAAATCTCCAGAGAATGCCCATTTCTATATCATTACGTCTTCAGCAAAAATTCTACGATTCCCAGGTGAACCATTGATGGGCAAATATGAGCATCAAACGCTGAGCAAATTCTTCTCGATAGGGCAGTAAAAAGCTCTCTATTGGTTGGTTAAGTGAGCGAATGACGTAGCACAAACACACATCAGCAAAATGAGAAGCGAAGACTAAATATTCCTATGGTTTAGTTCGAAAAAATTCTTCGACGAACTGTGGCACCATAAGGGAATTGAGTTGGATTCCCCAGGCAATGTAACTCTGTCTCCAGGAACATTTTTCCTGGAGTTTCCTAAAGAAAAGACGTTTTCTGGAATAAGGGAATAAAGGGCGAATATAAAATGTTGAATGTTACGAAAAGGTTTCTTGTTTCTGGAACTTAACGTTGAAAACATAGGAAGTCGAAACTGTTCTCGATTTGGGTTGGGTACATTACAGTTCGAAAGGAATTTCGTGTAACAGACGAGACGCCGTCTTGAATTGTTATCTTTATAAAATTTTTATGCAGCGAATCATATTTGTGTGAATATGAATTTAAACTAAATCTCTAAAATAATGTTGTGTGCAGTGAGACGTATTTGTGTGTATAGTTTTTACCAAAAGGTATTTGAAGAGCAAAACGACGTTTTTCTATTAATCATAGTAAAAACTGAGTACACCAGGGGTGTCAAACTCGCGACCCGCGGGCCGAATGTGGCCCACAATGAATATTTTTGAGAGAAGCCCGGTCAATATGTCGGCACACAATAATATTTAATAAGACGAAAACAAATTCTCCATAAATGGGAAAGATTGTAACATAGAAAAGATGTCAAGTGTTAGGATGTAAACATTAAATTTCTCTTGTTCTTTTATTTTTGCTTATTATAATGTATTACTCCAAATAAATCTACTTTCGTTTGAATATTGATTATTTTTGTAGCCCACCTAAAGTTAATCCTTGTTTGTCTGGCTCAAGATAGTGTTGAGTTTGACACCCTTGGTGTACCCTTTTGTTTTTAAAATCTTGTTTCTGGTTTATTCAAAACAGTAAATCATTCTGTGCCTGACAAGCCAAAATATTAACAAATGCTTTCCCTTTGACTTTAGCTTTTCATAATTCCGGGTGTTTCAAAAGTCACACACATCACTTGGTAATCCTTGTTGCTTAAAAACAAAAAAGGTAGGTTGAGATTTCTGTTACTAGATGGCAGCAGGGGCTCCATCATGAGAAGTTTTGAACGTATCAGACATCAGTTTCAAAATACTTGTCAGTTGAACACAAAGGGAGGTGCATAATGTTTTTCCAAAAGCAAAGAATAGCCAACGTGGAATTTTATTTCGTTATGAAATCTCATTGCCGTGTGATAAATGCATTTCAGCAAAAATATCCATGTGAAACAACACCAAATGAATCAAAGATAACACTTTTAGTGCAATGGTTTCGTGACATAGGATCGGTTGCAGACAGAAAGCGATCGAGTAGAGCGTCCATAGTGAGAACGAAAGTGGCAAATGTGGAAACCTATTTACAAAGAAGTCCATTGAAAAGACCGTTCGTCTACATAAACATCATTAGGGAATCCATATCGTTGCTGAAGGTGATAGAAGATACGCCTGTTTGCAGCAAGATGGCGCACACATTTTGATTCAGATCATACTTAGAACGATAATACATTGAAAATTTCTCATATATATAAAACGTTTAACATAATCAATCATTACAAAAAATTATTACAGAGAATGAGGTTAATTCATGTAACGTCATAATCACATGATAGTGAAAGCCAAGTGATTCTAGCCAATCAATTCAAAAATTCATGTGACGATCTATCTCGTGTTTCCAACTAATCAGTTCACGCGCTCCGGTGTTGCCAAGTTTTGCCTTGCGAAATCCTCTTAAAAATACATATATACAAAATGCATTTTATTTAAAAGTATAAGCAAAAATAACTTTTTTAATTTAAAAAAAACTTTTTAGAATTTTTTTCCCCAACATTTAAACATCTTTACCCAAATTTGAAATTTTAGCTGAGTTTTACAAATAGAACAAGTACAAATAGTTTAATGTTTGTTTTGAATTCAATGGAAAACACGTGTTTGTTTTATCATGTGACTTCATGAATTAAGCCCATATAAAAAGATAAAATTCCCGTGCTTTTGAACAGAGCAAGAAAAAAATTGATATACTTTTCATTTCTATTCCTACTATTACCTCTCTCTCTATATATATATATTTATTTATTTATCTTGGTGGAATTTTCAATCTTTAATAAAATATATTTTAAAGCGCTCAATTTTGAGAGGAAATTTTATATGCATGATTATTTTGGATGACAATACAATAATTTAATTAAAATTAATAAAAATTAATTGATTAAAACTAATTATTTAAAGAATTACAAATACGGCCACGTTGGCATCATTTTTAGAGACGTGTCAAAACTTGAAAAGGTTTTTTTTCTCACGTTTTAAAGCATTCAGTTGAACTGAAATTTTATAAACACGATTGTTTTGGGTAAAAATAGATACTTTTTAAAGATAATTAATAAAATTATTACCCTTAATGTTGTGATTCTGTCATATGTATGCATATTTATATTAATTTTAACTAATTTTAAAAAAGTAGTTAAAATAAAAAATTTTCTTTGTTGATCTAAGTAGGTATAAACTTTAAAAATTTTTTATATTACTGGTTTTTTAAAAAAAAATATTAAGCACCAAGTGAATACATTGAAATTTGCTCCTATTTTTAGGTATCTGCTTCACCTTTTACAGGTAATAATATACATATACATACATAACGATGATTCGATTTTTAAAGAATTTTGATTAAATAATCCATACTTTGTACAAAATATAATGATTCTCTATGTTAATTCTACTAGAAGTATTCAAAGAGAAACCCACAAAAATAAGCCTAAGAAATTAATCGTTCTTTTATTCACTAAATATATTTACAGAACTTCCTTTGAGAGGATAATAGTGAAAGTATAACTTGAAGTAAATAAAATAAACTAATAGTAATTAAACCAAATAAGCTAACAGATTTGCTATAAATTCAGACCATATTCATTTTTCTATCAAATATAATCACAAAATTATATAACATTTCACACTTTGTCCAATTGTAAACTTTGAACTGAATATCCCTCAAATATAAATTGTTATTTCTTTTGTTATATCCCTTCAGGATTACTAGAGAGCAGATTTATAAAGGCAAAAAAATACATTTGTTTTATATTCCTTGCCTATATTTATTAACTTCGGAGAGGAATGTGATTGAAAAAAAAACACATCATATTATACATATACTCACACATACGTAATGTGTATAAAAACATAAACAAATCACAAGGAATAACCCAATATTAACGAGAAAAAATAATCGTTAATCTGTTCAAAATTACAGACAAAAGTTTTCGTATAATGAATAGTTTTTGAGCAAGCAGTTGTGAAGCAGATTACGGAGTTATAAGATAGCAAAAGAACGTATACGTATTCTTTTCTTTGGCTGCTTCAGATCTAAGAGTTGAATATATTTAAAGTAATATTTCTTTAATAAATCTGCTTTATATCCTACCACATACATTTTAATTATTAAAAACCTTACGATGAATTATTTTTGAGCAGTTTTTATTTAAAAAGAGTAAAGCGTTACTTCTAAATCCCAGAAATGTATTTCATATATTAAGAATGTTTTATGACTCTCTGATAACAAGAAAAATGAAAATCAGCAGAATATAGTCATAAAATCTACAATGAAGCATTGTTTTACATCTCTGTAGAAAATATAATTCAACATCTTTAGAACACATCTTTAAAAGAATGAGCTTTTTGAAACAAAATAATAAGCATAATAAGGGATAAAAATATTCATATATATTTTTAACTGTCGTTTTTTGATATTCTCCTACCCTTGATTGCATTATTTGGGACAGAGCGTCTTCAAAAATGTACTATAAGGATAATTAAAGAAATTCTAAATCATAACTGCATTGATATTATGTAGAGAGAGATAATCCTGACACAAAAATAATTTAATTTAAAACAATTGTTCTTTCAACCAGAGTACAATGCGATAACAATACAGAAAACGAAAACCTTAAGC
The DNA here is from genome assembly GCA_019973955.1 of Trichonephila inaurata madagascariensis. Classification (NCBI taxonomy): domain Eukaryota; kingdom Metazoa; phylum Arthropoda; class Arachnida; order Araneae; family Nephilidae; genus Trichonephila; species Trichonephila inaurata. The sequence goes on from BMAV01015461.1 coordinate 4,329, forward strand.
GAACTTTTTTTCAAAGAGCTGTTCAAAAAAAATTTTAAAACATTATATTTCGAGCTCTAAAAATATGTTTACAGATTTTAAGACATTCGATTAATATCAGTAATTATTGTTTTTCTATTTATCTTCATTTTTAGAATTTTAGTTTTTCTAGCTCCATAAAACATCTGTAAACATTTGCAAAATAATTTATTTTGATAGCCTCCGAATAAAATAATTTTTTAATAAATAAAATCATAGAATTTCCTGTGCTTTTCGACTGTAAATCTTCAAAACAGTAATAAGTTGCTAAAAAACTGTGTGCGTATAAGATTTTCCTGAAAAAAATACTAGTCTTGAACTAATCAATTTAAATTTATTTTAAATTATTTAGGAATTCACGCTAAACCTAGTAATAAAAATATTCATAATGGAATCTTAGTTGATTAACATACATTAAGAAATATATAAAGGGATAAATTTAAAGCAAAAATGCAGAAATGTAGCAAAAGTATTTGATGAGGAGATCATAATTCAAATACAAGGCGACAGACATCCTTTTTAATTAATTTTAAAGCTTCGAATATAAATGTATTTTGAACAGAATCGGTGCTCTTGGAACATTCATTATTTTATATCCTGAACAGTACCAAACAATTAACAATAATTGCATATTTCAAAACTATTTACAAGTAGCCATTTAAAGTATTTTCAGAATTTGTTTAAAGAATTTTTCACCGTTTCCAACACTATGCTTCAAATATTTCCAACAGAATTTCTTGCTAAAAGACATTCTCTCTCTCACTCTCTCAACGAAATTAAATACTACACTTTTTGGAACCATCTGGCATTTAAATCACGTTTTCAATATCCTTGTCAAAATAAGTCAAACAGATATAAAGTCAAGAATTTCCACGTGAATTAAAATGAAAGGGAATGAATATTGATAACGACTGAAATTTGAAATGACTTTGAATGCAATATGTTAAATGAAACGAACTGAGCTTGGTAGTAATATCTGAACTGAATTTTCGTTTATAATGTAAATGTATTTCGAAATCATTGTAATGCAGAAGATAGAGTGTATGGTGTTGTGTTATTATTATAAGTTCATAAATAAGAAATTTATTCAAGTGTTTCCTTAAGAAGATTAGTTTATATGACAAAGAAAGAATGTCGTTTCTTTTGACTAAATTGCATTAATTTAAGAATTAACGAAACATTAAAAATAAATGAAAGTGAAACTCGAAACAATACATTCTACCTACTGATCATCTTTCGACTACTGCTATCATTTTTCCAATTCTATATCAGTTTTAAAAGTATATAAAAATTTAAAAAATTAAAAAAAAAAATATGCAAATAAGGTTTTAAATTCATATTTAAGACATTGTTGAAATATAACGTTTGTCAATTTTTAATTCTGGTATGTTTAAAAATTAATGTTATTTTGAAATTAAGGAATTTTTCAAATGATTTTTGTAGTAAAAATAATCATTATTTAAAATGTTCAGCTACAAATGTCCATTACTTTTCGTAATTTTTTACACAAGGATCTGGTGGATATTCATCTGTAGAAAATTTGGAATCATAAAAATATCTATAATATTTCAAATACTTTTATCTTACTTATGGAAATCTTGAGTTCTAAAAATTCTTTTTTTTTTTTTTCATTCTCGTATTGAGCAAATGCAATATAGCGTATAGAGAGTACAATAACGAGAAAAATTCAAGATATTATTTTATTAGCTTGAAGCATATGAAATGTATGATTTTCTTTGCGTATGATCTCTTTTGAGTTTCTTTGAGTTTCTTCTTTCTTATGCGTTTCTTTGAAATGTATGATTTTCTTGAATATTTGTCTCCCAGTTTTCGTTATGCTTTTGTTTTAGCATAACATGGTTTATAGTCGAATTGTCCATCACTCGGCCGCATACATCGTACAAAATATTTACGAAATTTTGCAGCTCCCGGCTTATTCACCGGATCTATTTCCAATTGACTTTCATTTTTTAAGCATCTAGAATAGTTTTTACTAGTTAAACAGTATGGAAATGAAGACAGTCTGATAAATTTCCATGTTAGAGGTTATTGTTTCTAAAGATTGGAATTTCTTCAAGTCAGGAATTTATGCGTTAAATCTAGTTGGAAAAGATGGATTGAAGAACGGATGGAGTACATTTTGATTAAAACACCAGCTTTTGGAAAAAGATATACAGTTTTATATACGAAAGCCAAGCATGGTGCATTATGTGTCCAATAAAAATAATGACTTTATTAAAATCCAAAAAAAAAAAATCACTCAGGGGTTTGTAACGCATGTTCCATCATTTCGGCAGCAGGTCTATGTCTTCACACTAGAAAGAACGTGGTTGATTCTTAAGGAAGTCCTGCCCAGCTTCCTTCACTCCATTGTCCAAATAGAAACTTGATGCTCTCTTAAGTGACCTAGAGGCCTTGAAGTCACACGGTGACAAATCCAGACTGTACGGTGGGTGTTCTAACATTTTCAAACGGAATTTTTTTTTCAAGTTGCCTTGGTTTCTGGGAGACGTGTGGGCGAACATTGTCATGGAGATCCGATATCGTTCGCTGTCCTTCTCGAAAACTGTTAAACCAACTGTTCCCAGACGTTAGATCTACAACAGTGTTTGTCATAGACTGTCACTATTCTTCGATAGATGTCCGCATTAAACTTCCCTCCTGCAATCAGAAACCGTACTACCTCATGTTGTTTCGATCTATACGCATTCTTATATGGCACAACTTTACTTTTGATTCATTTCCACTGCCACTAACAGGTTCAACCGTTAGAAATGGTATGCGGTTTACACTGCCTACCGTCTTTCGTGTCCCTGTTAGGTGGCTCTGCCATAGCTGCACTCATTCTAACGCCATCACATATATCCACTTTCATTTGATAACCCTTATATATTCACTTAAAAACACGACATTTCATACGCAATTCAACATAATAGAAGCCAAATGAAATCGAAAACAACGTTCAGCCTTTTCCATAAGGCAAACCGCAGCCATCTCACTCAAGACAATGTACCGCATACCTGGAAGCGAAAACCAAAAATTTACCCAGTAAAGATTTAGAAAATTTGGTACTTTTCCGTTTAGCCGGCACAAGCGATAAAGTCGCGAAAAGTGATACAACTGACGCAAAACGGAATGTTCCCGCTGGTAACCTTTTACGACCACATTTTCAAAATAAGTAGCAGTCTTTTCTTATCGGTAAAGTCATTTTTTACCTGATACATCAAACATAGATGAAAAACCAATGAGAACTAACATGTATAAAAAATTTTATGTCTATATTGTGTATTATCGCCAATAAAGCCTGCTTGGCGATGATTGCAAAGGTAAAACGGAAAAGTATCGAAAATATAATTTAAACTTGATTTTGTAAGAATTTAGTATTAGTTAATAAATTTTAATGTCTGTCGAATGAAGTACATCTATATAATGGGATTTAGTTCAATTTTTTTTCACTATAATATATCAATATAAAAGTTTCGAACGAATTCTTGAAAATGAAGAATTTCAAAGTAAATTTATATTTTTATTAAAACCATACTTCGAATAATAAAACAAATAAAGTTTCTTTTAACTTTTGATGAAAGAATTTGCAAAGAAACGAAAAGACGAGAAAAACTAATTTGGCTTAGTAATTTGAAGAAGATAACTAATTAAAGATGAAACATTGCTCCAATTCATATTTCGCGCCATTCCAGTTTAAGCAAGAAAAATACATTCATATAATTTAAAGAAAAACACAAAAGATTTGAATTCTTACTTTTTCATAGTCTTTTTGAAGGAAAAAAATATTTTATCTTGAAACTAGTTATTAACGAAGTTAGCGAAAGAAAGCAGACAAATGGAAGAACTGTTAAGCCCACAGAAAGAAGTTTCGGTTGTCTTCAGATTTCATTTAATGAAAGTACTGAATCAAAATGACTGATCATCAGTGATGTGTGTGTGATCACTGACGAAAAAAATATAAAAAAATAAAAAAATAATTTATAAATGTAGTCTAGATTTTTTTTAATTAAATGGAGATAATTAATGCAAGATGAGAGAACTTTTAACAATTAAAAAACGAGTTAATTTTACTGCAAAAAATTATAATTAAAAGCTATGCTAATTTTCTGTACTAGTTATTCAAGAGGAAAAGTTTTTCACTTCTTAATTACAATAAATTGTGTTTAAAAAAATATTCTGATGCAATTGAACGATTTACTTAAAATTCTGAACTTTGTTTTAAATGAGAAATTTTTTACTACAAAAAAATTAGCTTTATTCCCATTTTCGTTAAATGAGAACTTACCAAACAAGGCATCCCTTTTTTATTTTAATATTTGAAATTAAAGTATGTAGAACCTTTAATAATACTTATTCAATACTTTTTCATATGTCCCAAATTAAAATTAAAGAAAATGAGTACTTATTAAAGTTGCACTAAAACAACACGAGGGCTATTGGTGACGGACCTCGTAATTTTAAACCACAGTCAAGTGACGAGGACAACAACTGAACTGGCACCCCTGACGCCGAATTCCCACATACCGTCAATGGGAGGACATTGAGCCTCAACAGATTCAATGTACACGAGCCCCTTTACACAGAAGGTCTTCAGTTGTACTAGGGCTTGAACTCACGATACACCGACCATAAGTCCTCAACCATGACCACTACAGTACTGCGGCCAAAGTCCACAAAGGTTGAGTTAGTGAGATAAGGGTTTAAAAAATTTAATGCATACTGATACAAAGGTGTAAAAGAAGTATTTGCTAACCTCTAACAGAAGAAAAAATCATTTTTACGTTCTACTAAAATTATTTTTAGTATAGTTCTAAAGAAACTTAAGGGAATTTAAACAAGCCCTTGAACTAGAAGGCTGAAATTTTCAGAAATCTTTGCAAATATGAAATATCGGTATACATTTAACAACTGTTACTATAACATATTCGTTAATGCAAAAGTATCAGCAGTTTTATTCCTTTTAAGTATATCTGTTTCTAGTCCTAAATATTTTTTGTATACGAATTTCAAACAAATAATTAATACTCAATAATTTGATTCACCCAGTGAGGGAATATTAACGGCGCCCTTTCAGCTACTCGAGGGCCTTTGGAGACAGACCTAGTAATTTTAATTCATGGTCAAGTCACCTGCAAGTAAGTTGATTTTTCAGTGTAAAATCACGTGTCTGAGAATGCGAAAAAGTAGCCCAATTAAATCAACACTTTATCAACCGCATTATGATTTACTGCAGTTTTTTTCATGGAATATTTTTTTAATAACTACATTGAAAATTAAGGGATATACATATACAAAATACTTAACTTTGGGAAATTTAATCCGTTAGAGCTAATTAATTAATTAAAGATATTCCACTGTAAGATTAAATATATATGCACTGTTCACTTAAAATAAAGAGTCAAATCGTTTTCTAAGGTCCTCATTAACATACAAAAAAAAAAAATTAGACACTTAAATTTTGACATTAACTGTTTTTTCGGCACAAAAATGGTGGCCGCGGTAGCCGAGTGGTATAGGTATCGGACCGTGGCTTGCCTTGTCACGAGTTCGAGCCCAGTACCACTAAAGACCCGCCGTAGGCAGCGACGCTAAATCTGTCGAGAGCTGAAAAGTCCTCCCGTTGGTGGTGGTGGTACTAGGAGAGAGGGTGCTAGCTCAGGTGTCATCCACGTCACTTGACCATGGTCTGTAATTACGTGGTCCGTCGCCAAAAGCCCTCGTGTTGCTGAACAGTGCGACGTTAATATTCAATCAATCAATCGGCACAAAAATTATAATCTTTGCAGTCCGCTGAAAACGCAATTTCTGCTATAAAACTATTCGCCTTCCCCGCTAAAATACTAATCATAGAACCCGTGCTTCCCTATATCTTGAAAGAGTAGACTTAAAAGAATATTCCTACAAAGTATCGTCAGAGTATTCGTAAAAATGGTTTATTCGATGTATTTTTGAAGTGAGTGGTACTTATAAGTACCGTCGGTAGATAAAGGGTTAAAATATAAATAATAAATAATATATAAGACCGCAGAAAATATAAAAATGTTTATTGCACTTAAAAAATTTACCAATAAGCCATATTCCCAATTCAAATCAAACATTCCGAAACTAAGCCCATTCACACAGAAAACGCAAATCACACACACACATTCTGACTGTACTCTGTTCTTAAAATGAGACTACTAAACCCCACTTGAGCAAAATGCGGGTTTCCTTCCGTTCCGAAACCAAAGAAATCATCATATACTTAACGCTACTTCATGTGTACCTTGTTTGTTTTTTCTTCCACCATTCGCCAAGTGACTTTTTTTTTTTCTTCTTCCTCTGAACCTAAAGCCAGCAGAACTCTCAGGCAGTCGTTACACACGTACAAAATCTCGGATTTTATTGACATTTCTGTACAAGAATGCGAGAAATAAAATCCCTGAGCAAATCAATAACCCTCAAGCATTTCATATGTTCCCTAGCAAAAGCCCTAATGGGGAATCCGCAATTCATCCAAGATTTGCCTCCAGGCCACTTGGTTAGAAATTGTAGCATTTCTCGTTTGCCATGAAAACAATTTTTTTAAAGTAGAGTTTAGATGTTTCCTTTTTATTGCACGGTTTGAATGCAATGAATGAGAACATATCTCATTAGAGGTGAAAAAAGTGATCTAGTGGAGAGTTAAGTAATTTGCATAGATATAAAATCCCAATGGAAAAGGAAATTTATTGTATGTTGGTTTGTGCTTACGAATGTTCCTGGATTAAATCTTCGAAAGAGATTATTGTAGACGGCAATTTTATTCTACTGGGAAAATGTGTTTTTCTAACGGTCCGCTAAATAGGTTTTTAGAAGTTGACATCAAATGAAATGGGTACAGATGTCGATTTATTTATTCTAACTTTTAACGCTCAATGACAAACAAAAAAAAGCAATGAATTCCAAGTTTTATGTATTCTCTGTAAAGAACGTTTTTAGAGATTTAATTTCGAAATTCTCGATGTTTTTATGCATCGCAGGGGATCTTTAAATAGTTTTCTCTCTTTTTTTTAATTTTAAAAACGTGTTTTCGTATGTCTCTTGATTTGCAATTAATTTTCAGTTTTACAGTTCTATTTTTTTCGAAAATATTTTTTTTTAATTTTAAGTCGTACATTTAGTATTGAATTAAGATTTAATTTGATCTTTGATATCTCCAAAAATAGCTCAGGAAAACAGGATGAGACGTTTGGGGATTTAAAAAACGATGTAGATATATTAGCACTCTCTTGACGAGATCAAAAATGTTTTTTAAAATGAAATTTTCTTCCTTTATTAGGTCCAAAGTTATTGAAAGTGTCTAGCAAACAACTGAGTAAAAGTATACGTATTTTTAAGAGTATCAAGTATAAATAAAGTTTTGGATAGAATTTAATTTAAAATAATTGCAAGTTATATACCTAGGATTGTTTGAAGAATTTGTTGTCACATAGAAAAAAGGTTTTACTGTTTTTGTTTTATTTTCTTTCATTTCCAACTATTAGTTCACAATCTCCCTATATATATCTTGTTCAAACTTTCAATCCCAAATAAAATACATTTTAAATTGCTCAATTGAGCTGAAGTTTTGTATACACGATTATTTTGGATGACAATACGGTAATTTCAATATAATTAATAAAAATTAAAGAATTACAGATACAGCCACGTTGGCATCATTCATAGCGACTTAGGGGCCATTTTGGCTATTTGTGTCAAAACTTTAAAAGGGTTTTTTCTCACATTTTAAAACGCTCATTCGAGCTGAAATTTTCTATGCACAATTGTTTGGGTCACAAAATGATAATTTAATTATAATTAACTAAAATTAATTGACTGAAACTAATTATTTAAAGAATTACAGATACAGTCACTTTGGCTTCATTTTTTGGGACTTGGGTCAAAACTTAAAATATTTTTTCTCCCGTTTTAAGCATTCTGAACTGAAATTTTATATAAACGATTGTTTCGGACGACAATACAATACTTTTATGATAACTAATAAAAATTAATTGCCACTTAATATTGTGTCATATGTATATACATGTTTATATTAATTGTAATTATTTAATAAAAGGTAATTAAAAGAAAGTTTTTCTTTGTTGACCTAAATAGGAATTAACTTTAAAAAAAATTATTGCTCCTTAGTTTTTATATGTGTCTTAATCACTCAAATTATGCTTTGGCATATTTCAAATATTATTTATGTTTGAAATAGTCTTCGAAAATTAAAAAGATATTTTTCCCTAAGAATTTAGCAGTTGTTTCTTTTTAATAAATTTGTGTATTCTCATGTAAAACTAATTCATTCAACATATAAGAAAAAAAATTTCATAATTCATAAGTCAATTTTTAACAATATTTTCAAATATTTTAAAAGCATGCATTTTTTTGATTAATTTAAATTGAAGATGCAGTTTTTTAAAAATATTTAACATATCATCAAATATGAGCAAAACATTGCTAACAAAAAATACGATTGTCAAATGACACAAAATTTAAAAGAGAACTTCGTCTTATTGTAAAGCTGATCACATTATTGTTTTTTTGCTAAGTTAATAATATTATTTAAATGTAACAGTTTCTATAAAATCGTGAATAAAATACACTTTTTCAAGTATTCAAATCAAATGCCCTCTAGTATGTTAGAAAAGATATTCAATGTCTTAAAATACTAATGATACGCATAAATGCTCAGAGATTTGGAGTATTATATAAAAAATAAACTGCTTTCACTTTTTTTCAAACAACATTTAATACTCTTTTTAAGGTAATGTATAGCTTTTTAAGTAACATATTTTAAAGATTTAAAGTTAACTGTGTGATGTTATAAATAATAAAATGTGTCATATACAATATATATTCTTTACTTGTATCAATTTTCTATCTGGGTAGACTTATATGTCATAGAATGAATCTTCAACACATTTAAATATTTAAAAAATCTATTTCCGTTAGGATAAGACTTCATTATATTACCGTAAAAACCGGCGCATAACGCGCAGTTTTAACACGAAAAATAATATCGAAATTTACGGGAGCGAGTTACACGTCAGGTATAAAAATGTATTCTTTAAAAATAGAAGAAAAAAATGACCATAGAAAAATTAGATTTCTACATATATTGAAATACTGTTTATTTAAAAAATGCCATTCCTTAAGAATTTAAAGGGTTGTTGTTCTAGGAGTATAATTTTTTTTCCAAGGTTTGAATAATACTTCATATAAATGGTTTCAAAACATTAGATCATTGCGCATGTACATTTCAAATTTCTTAGTAAAAAAGGGAGGTGCGCGTTATACTGCGAATATGCCTAAAAATTGCAGTTTGAAAGGACAGGTGTGCGTTACACGCCGGAATTTACGGTACATTTTTCAAGGGTGACATAAATAATTTTTTAAAAAAACTTTCACACTGTTTACTTACCAACGTGGATGTAAATTGTTTTCAAAAATGATATCACAGCATGCAATTACAAAATGAAGATTAAAATTTTCTTTTTAAAAAAGGATATTTTAATTTTATTTAACTGTAACTGTAAGATTAAGGCAAAACCATCCTATTCAAACTACAATTATTGTAGAAATTGGCGATAAAAACAAATGAAGAAACAAACATGAGTAAAACATGAGTAATAGTTTTTTTTATCGTAAAGAGAATATATTATTAAATATATCATTAATTAGATAAAAGCAAAAACTTTAAAAAATTATCCTTTCGTTTTTTAAAAAATACACATATATATATATATATATATCTGTAACAAAATCTTTAGACTATTAAAACTAAAAATCGTGGATCTTAAAAACAATAGATTTCGAATACTTTCTTGATTGATCTCAAAGCAGAAAAGGAAAAAAGAACATAGTTTACCTGTTAATCATAAAAGTTTTTTTCATAAGCCACAGTATATATTATATTTTCTATATTGTTCATAAGTATGATATAATAAGAAAAGATTTAAAAATAAACGGTTTTGCAAAGAAATGAGTATGTCCTTTGCTTACTTTTTCTAAAAGCAAGGCTAATGGACGATTAGATTAAAATTTTAATTAAAAAAGTAAAGAAAAACGATTAATTTTATCAAATAGAATATTAAAATTAAAGAATCGAAAAGCTAGAAAACAGTTAAAAATTTATAGATATCTCATTAAAGCGAAAAAAAAAATTAACACAAAAAAGAAATTCACTCTAAATCTTCTGGTATTAACGTAATTAAACATCGCAAAATGAGACAAAATTTTAAATTTTTTACAAATTTAATCTTACTCGTATTTTGTGAAATAATTTTCTGTGCCCAAAGCAATTTTTAAGCATTCTTTGAAAACTGAAATTAAATCTCCTAATTTCTTTATACTAATGATATTATTAATTTATTGCTTCAGAAATTACGATTACTTCAATAATGTTTACTTTAATCATAATTATTATATAAACATATGTTCATATTTTAATATTCTAAACATTAAAACAGAATAATTAATTATTTTATTAAATAAGAAAAAGGATGAAGTAACATGGGAAATAATTAAATGATTTTACTTTTGGATTTTAAATGTATATACAGAGAGAAAGATTTATGCTATTGCTAAAAAACATCAGAGCCTCAGCTGTTTTATTATTATTATTATTATTTTTCTTGATATAATAAATTAAGTTCTTTGTTTATATTCGTGCTTTTCCTAATGTTTGATTACGTAAATTTCTATACATTGGGATAATACCAGGTCTATTAAAACTTGTTTAACCCCACATTAGTGTCCTTAGACATAATAGTTCTTGTGTTTCTCTCTAACTGACGTGTTCTCTCATTTTCTTCCTTTCTTTCGAGGCTCACTTGTATGAGATGTTTAGTGCGAATTTTGAGCATTTTGTGTTTATTTTGAGTTTATTTTTCTATTACTTTATTAGATGCATAACTTACTTTATTAGATTATTAGATGCATAACAGAAAAAAAATTATACTACAAAACTTAAATTTAACATGTGAATGAACTAATAAATGGATAATTTCGTTTTAATTCGTAATTTGAATTATTAATAATAAATAAAATCTTTTGACATTACTGATATGTTGTTTGTTTCGCGTTGTTTAAGAAAAAAAGTTTATTTCGCGTTGAAAAACTTTCGCGAAGTTAAGATCGCAAACGAGACTGTATTTATGATGTCATCTACTCGAGTATTATTTTTTAATCTTTTAAAATACTTCGTCATAAACAAATATTAAGATTTCCATCTAATGTAACAGAATTCCTTGTTGAAACTATTTCGAATACTTCTTTTTATTATTCTTCAGTATTAAATGACAAGGAATTTGAAATTCATTCATGCCGAAATCGCTAGAGAATCGAGCCACTCCATCGAATATCAAATGCAAAACTGCGAAGTTTGCAGAGCACTTCACAATCTATAAATAAATTCAAAAGCAGCTATCTGATTGGAAATTTTGTATCGAATGGCACGGGTTTTTAAACGTCATGTCAATAAATACGTTCGTTGCCGAGACGCTTGCTTACTAAGTGCAAATTCAAACTAATCGAATTGTTCTGTAGGGGGCGTTGCTACCCTTCAAAATTTTAGTTATTGAAGATCTGGGTCTAGAAAGTTTACTTTTGTTCTGAAAGTAACCTTGAAATGTTTCTAGTGGTAAGGCATTTAAAGTGGTACATGGAGCTTGGAAAGGATAAGTATTTCTTCCCCTTATTCTTTCTCTCTATAGAAGTGGCAACCTAACATGAAACGACTTCCTCCCATTTTGCATTAGAATTATAAATAAATGAAATTTTCTGTCGAACCAGTTAAGGTACCACAAATTTATTTTTAAAATTTTAATAAAAATAAATTTAAATATTATGTTTATTGACCACAAATGAATATTGTAACTGTATCTGTAATCATGGTTATTTAAAACAGTAGTGAAATATTAAAATAACTCGGCGATTTTACTGAAGTTAAATGAGATTGTCGTTATTCAGAATAATTTTTTCCACATGAATTCGTTTTCATCAGGTTTTTTGTATTTTGTGAATTATAATTCAAATTTTTCAATGTCATTTTAATTTAATAATTAGATTAACACAATATAACATTTTATGCTCTTAAATTTGAAATTCGTTCGATTGATTAATGAAAATTAATTTTTAAAAATTTAAATATTCGTGATTTATAGTCAATCCCTTTTTTTAATTTCATCATTTTTTTTAAATACCACCCGGGGGTTACTTTTAATCGTATTTTTTTAAAATTTTATCCCCTTTAAAAAAAAACTTTTAAAATAAAAAAAAAAATTGTGACTTCGGTTATACTCGTATTAAGTAGTTATTATACCATTTTTCTCTTGCGTTTCATTTACATGAACATTAATATGAATTTCAATATTTATGAACTCCTTGTATGTAATTCGCTGTGATCTTATTTTAAAACTTACTTTTTCTAACTTTATTCTCTGTTTTATTTTAATACTACTTCTGTATTTAATACTTTAATACTAATTCTTCTCGTATTCATTTATAGATATTCTTTACGCAAATAAGCAAAGATCTGAAATGAACTTAAGCAATTGTGAAGATTAGTTGATGCTGCGAACTACCGTATTTACTCGAATCTAAGCCACACTATTTTTCCAGTTTAATGATACTAGAAATCGGGTGTGGCTTAAAATCACCAGCAAAACATCTGTTGGATGATGGAAATTGAGTTTCCGTCCTTTTTTAAAAGGGAAAATGCCTTGAATTAAAAACATTTCTGTGCGTTTATCACAAAAGGGATTCGAACAAGGATCAACAGCCATTTTTCCATAAAAAGAGTTTTGAGGTATAAACGTGTCGTAAAAAATTTTTTGACTTTAAATTTGGAAAGTGTAAAAATTAAATACTTGAACAAAAAATTTTTATTTAAAAACAAAAAAATACCTTTGCACTGATTGTTGTAAATGTTTTAGTTATACGTATGATTAAAATTTAAAAGTAACATTAGTGTGAGTTCTGTTGTGGCAGATTGGAGACAAATAACTTTTTTGGATTGAAGAAAATATTTTTAAAGAACTGCTCAAATAGAGTTATAAAAATCCGCGCGCTTTTTTAAGAAATTTAATTATTTTTGTTATGGTTCAATTTTTGACAAGGGGTTTTGCGATTTGTTTCAAAAGCGTTATATAGACGATTTTCCCATACCACACACTATTCTGAACATCAAAAACACACCCTTTTAGCCTTTAAATAATGTCATATTTGTTTTTCCAAAAAATTTAAAATTCTCTGTCTTATCTAACCCTTTTTTATTTTTTTTGATGAACTACCCTTTTTAAATAACCTTAAAATGTAAATAAAACCCAAATGTTTAAAAAATACTGTTGTATCAATGGGATTGACTATGTTATATGTACACACACACACACAAAACTTTGCATCATAAGCAGTTGTAGTCCACGACTTAACTAAGACAAGACAATAGCAAACAAGTGTGCTCCCCGCCATACCGCAACCGATCTCTTGCATTTGTTTGTAATCCTTCACAGTGAACTTTGTTATTTTTAAATAAAATGATGCAAACTATTTTGATTGCTGGCGTGCCCAAAATATTGTGTCGCGTGCCATTAATGACACGCCTGCAAATGGTTCGCCATCCCTGATCTACAGTATCCAGTTTGTCCTACACATCGTTGTCTCCTCGTAATTAAAATTTTTTTTTTTTTGTATACGTTTTTTTTTAATCGCCTAAACATCAAAGATCACCGCAATAGCCTCAAGACAAATTCAATATGAAGCAAGAAGGAGGCTTTTAAACAAAAAATTTAAAAGACGGGCAACTAAAATTTGATACAGATGAAACAAATATTTCGGGGGGAAAGAAAAAATGTATAATTTTTGCTTGTAAATTTTCAGTATTCTTTAATATTTCTTTTACATTCTTCTGTGATATTTTCTTTTAAAAACATGGTCCATAACAAATATATTGGATGGTACGGAAGAAGACATCGTGTGGGAAAATGGCGACGCAGGCGCCAATATTGAGGTCAGCCACAATGGGAGTGTCGAATAATTTTCGAAACATGATACTGACGGCTAGAATATTTATAAGCTTCTGTATGTATTTGAAAGTTTTTAATACTAGTAAAATAAATTAATTATTAGCTACTTATTAGTTCTCACTTTAATTTTTTTTTAAATTTCCTTTACTTATCGGATATTGATGTAACTTTTACACATTTTTTTTATTTTTTCTAAAAAATGTGTAGAGATTTCGGGGTGCGGCTTAGAATCTATGGCGTCTTAGATTTAAGTAAATATGGTACATTTCTGTCAAAAGAAGGATACGTGGCAACTCCACCATAGTTTCCCGTTGACTTAATTTAGGTTACGACAGCATCAGATGTATCCTTTGATGTATTATCTAGTTTCACAAATTAGTTAGTTACAGATTGCACTATTATCTCTTCCTGACATTTATTTTGCTGACTACAATCTCGGCTAATTTTTGTTTCATCTACCAATTTGAGAATATGTGAAACTATATAGTTAAAAAAAAAATAGAGATATTTTTGTTTATAAACCAATTCGTATGAGTCATAATTTCCTTAAAACCATGGTACAATAATATTTATACGAATTTAGGTCAGATAGCATAAATAAATGGAATAATATTAACTATACAATAATAATTTTTAAATATAGAAGTCAATGCATCTTTTACTTGTTCTATACTTTTTTGACAAGACTTTCCATTAGACTGAATTACTGCTGCAGAAATCCCCTTTTCTTCAGTTAAAAATACATTAAGTAATTGAATGCTGATTACGAATGATTCGTTGTGAATACCAGCGTAAAATTTGAATTCTCGTTTTAAATATCATAGATTAGAATGAAGCTTATAGAAGGTGCCTACATCACATAATTCTTAAGCAATGGATAACACACGATCTAAATGAATCTAAAAAATGAATCTAAAAAAAAATTGCCAAATTATTGACAAAACAGAATAAATACTCCACTATATTCCCCATTTATTTAGGCAGGAAATAATTTCAAAATATTTCATTTAAGTTATGAATTGAAATAAGTACTTAATTTTGAATTAATTCAAGCTAATACAGTCGGACCTCGATTTAACGAATTCATCTTGACCGAACATTTTATTTTTTTCGTTATATCGGGGGTGCAAATAAAATGCAAATATTTTGCACTTACCTTTTTAAAAATTTAACGAACACACAAAAAATATCTATAGTTAGAAATTATCCCTTTTTTAAACAGCTAAAATACTAAAAATGAATTCCCCGCACCAGTTAATCAGAAATTTTAAAATACGACTAATAGATGTTTGTTTTTGATTCCTGATGGAAAATTCTTTTTTACTTTTTTCAATAGATGCTGCGTCATTTACATACTTTTCTGTATGTTTACCGTTTTAAACTTAAAAAATTTGAAAAAAAGAAGGAAATTTCATTGAGTTCCTTTTCACTTTCTGCACATCAGAAGCGCTATTCATTGGCTACCACAAATCAACAATTTCCTGAGTTTCATTTGCATAGATAGACAGTCTGTCATCAAATGCAACATAATCGTAAAAATTTTAAAATACCCCCTACGTTGTGGAGTGAATGGAAAAAAAAGGATTTCCCCTGTCTATTCAAAACTCACACAATAGGTTACTCATGATTCATTTGTACTTGTAATGTCTAATGACTCTCTGCATCCTTTGCGGTTGAAATTGGTAACTTTCAAGAAAAAAAAATTTTCTGTTCAGGACAAAAAGGGTGTTATTTGAAAAAAAACCCAGTTTTTCTAAGACAAACTAATAACATTTTTATCAGATGTTGAAAGAAACCTGTTAACTCGTCCTTATTATTTTAAATAAGGTTCTGCTTCATTTTAATGGGAAATTCCCTTTTTGTTAAACTGCGAATCGGTTAAAAGGGCTCGTTAAATGGGATCAATTGACTTATTCTCAACCTTAAATATTGTATCAATAACTTACTCTACAATTTTAAATATCATTGAAGTTTTGCTAATTTCATAAAAACTTATTTTTACTGAAATAGTAGTAGTTGTTGTTGTCGTCTCCTTCCCGAAGGGAAAGAATGAATTCTGCCAGAGCCTGAGACAGGTTGGACTTCTTTACGATAGATGGCGACACAACTTAGGCGTGGAACTGGAGAGGAGGGAAATATTCTTCAACCCCCTGCACTCATGGTTTCTGCTGCGACCGCCCACAAGACTTTCGGACCTACTGATTTAACGAGCACGTACTCCGTGTGTACTCGGAGGGTATTTGATGGCATCGGACATCGAACCAATGATCTAACCACTAGGCTACCCACGGCAAAATAGTAGTTACTGAATAGTAGTTATTTTAAATCTCAAATTCATCCATTACCAGAGTAACAAATATATATATGATAACGTAGTACTTCTGAGCAAGCGTGTTTGTGACTAATGTGATTGATGAAGAATGCAGCTATTTTATCATATGTTAGTTTATTGCAATGATTCAATAACTCGTTCTGTACTCCGAGCCATGACAACAGCGCGTGTCCTGTAGCTAGAGTCACTCGCGAGAATGTCAATTTCTTGCACCTGGTTAGAGCAACGGGGCGAAGCTCGAAGTCAAAGTAAGTAGTTATGCGGGAAAAGGATTAAGGTTTATTGGGCTAGAGGTTTTCCCCAACTCATATAAAGAGCTGGGAGATTTCATCTTTAAATATATATGTTATTATTATTATTATTTATACGATGCTATAATATAATTATCTTCTCATAAGTACAAGCAATATTATTTTTTCATATC
Organism: Trichonephila inaurata madagascariensis; assembly: GCA_019973955.1. NCBI lineage: Eukaryota > Metazoa > Arthropoda > Arachnida > Araneae > Nephilidae > Trichonephila > Trichonephila inaurata. The sequence continues at coordinate 21,139 of BMAV01015461.1, forward strand.
AGATATAATTTTTTATTCTTTTTCTGTTCCTATTAATTTATGCGTTTAATATTATGAATATTAATATAATATATTAATATAATATTAAATCAAATATTTTAATAAAAACGAAAAAGTGGAGCCTTTTAAGTAAATTAAAAAACATTTAAAATTTACTGAGCAGTAAATTTTCTAATATTAATAATTATTTTAAAGATAAATATTAATTTCTTGAAAGAAGCTTTTGAAAATAATTACATTAATATTACTAAATATATTAGCTTGTTTCAGTACAACTGTAGTGAAATAAATAATTCATCAAACTCTCTATTTTTCTAAATGAAAATGTACGAAAATCCGATGAATTGAATATCTTTGTTATTAATATGAATTATATATATATATATATATAACAATAAGATTAAATTTTTAATTTTGTGCACTTTAGCTCAATGTAAAATTAACTTAAATAATTTAGACAACTTTGTATTAAAATATTTACTAATTTAATTATATTAATTACTTAAATATTTCTACAATGACTTAAAAAATTCAAATAAAGCATTCACAAAAAAACAAAGCTTAAAATATTATTTCGAGCTTTATTCCAGTACGAAAATGTCAAAAACTTATTGTGTCGAAAATAGTACAGAAATAAATATTCTTCATTCCTTTCAGGAGCTATTTTGTTGCATTTTTTTACGGTTTACACTTATTTTCCGAGTCACGTATATCACGGTAATCACGTTTACCGTTTTGTGTCTTATTTTTATAAAGCAAGATTGATTATGTTACTCAATTTTGGTAGATACTTATTTTTTTTTAAAAAAATGATGAAACTTTTTATTTGAAACTCATAAATTCCTCAATAAAAACAAACAAAATAAAAATGCCACCAAGAAATCAAGAATCTCTTTTTTCCTTATCGACATTTGTTCTACACTCCCAAGCACATCTTATCTTTAATGTTAGCAGTAATATTTGTCGTTCTATCATTTTTATGTCTTTTTTCTTTCTATTTGTGTCGTAAGATAGAAAAAGCCGTTGCATTAAAAATTCGAAGAGCTAAAAAAGCAATATTTTCTTTTCCCCAAAAAAGAACACTTTGCACCGATTTTTCGAGAAGTATTAATTTCTTCTTTCTGTTTTTTATTGTGATCATTTCTGCAGTCAACGAACATTTTATTTTGGAGATAATAAATTTTTATAATCCGGTACGACTTAAGATGACTTTTTTATCAACGCGCTTACAGAAAATAAAATACTTTGCATGATGTAAAAAATATAAATGCAGAGATTTAAATAGAATCGTTTGCAAAAGCATTTAATGAAAAATCGTGCGATGTTTACATAAAAAAAAATGTATGTCTTCAATGCATAAAAAGGAATTATGAGTTATTTTACATGTTTGTTAAAAGAACACATAAACAAGAAATTAGATATTTTCATATTTACTTGTCAAAAAATATATACAGCACCAGATAAGTTTTAGATCCTATTTTAGCCCACCCAGAAGTTTGAACTTTTTTGTCGCCATACTAAGTGATAAGTTTGTCAAGCTAACTGCTCTTCTGTTTTAGCTTTAAAACTAGAGATCGTTATTAGTGACGTTAGATCAGGGGTACTCACACACACACAAAACCTTTTTTTCTGCTGGGCCGCATACATATGTCAGCTACGTCACGCGGGCCGCATACATAAGTTAGTTATTTCATGCGGGCCGCAACATAAGAATAAATGGGGAGGAGAAATGCTTTAAGACCAAGATAACATTGGAAATTTAAAACGTGGAAAATTGACCAAAATATTATAACTCCTGTTTCGCTTTTTTTATATTTTTTACTTTTGTCATTAACACTAAATTAGAAGCATTTAAGAAACACTCCTTCACAATTTCTGCATCAGTAAACGGTTTCTATGATTATCAATAATATAACAAACTTCGTAGGATGTCTTAGTTACCGCTGTGACAATATCACTGACTAAACACTTCTTTGCTGTTGCAAAGGTTATTCAAAAAAGTCTCTTTATCACCTCTTGAAAGAGATCTTCGTAGAAAAGTGTCATTGAATGATTCATATTTGTTGATACTTTTAAAATACAGCACTTTCGTGAAATATTAAACAATTACTGATCCATTTTGTTTTCACTACAAAATAGTCAACCCTCCAATCGTCTTGAAACGATATATTTTCTTCGTATATTTTTTACTTGCAAGATATGAAAGATAATTAAAAATTAGTCCCACCCATACAATTGTCGCTTCTCCACTCTTGTCTGCTATCACTAACCGTAACCGTACCAAACAGAAAAAGAATATCAATTTGTACCCTTACGACACCGACAGCAAAAAGCAAAATTGATATATTTGATTTCTTGACAAAGAATTTCCCACCAAATTTTTAATATAATGTTCTTAAATGAGTAAATTTCTCAGAGCAATGGTTTCATGACCGGACCAATTAAAAAGGCTCGGTGGGCCGCAGGTTGAGTATCGCTGCGATAGATGCTATTGCGAATCTAATCGTTCGTTGCGTTAACTTTGGCAACCCTTTTAACTACAGTGGCCCTGTGAAAGTGTTCACACACTTGCAATTTTCCATAAAATTTAATGTTTTAATTTAATGTTAACTAATAAAAATTAATGTATCGGAATTGCAATTATTTTATATCTGTATAGCTTATTCTCATTCGAGAAACATAATCAATTTTTAAAGCATAGTATAACTATTAATTTGAAAAATTGATAATCAAGAAGAACTACTAAAAAATTACACCATAAAAATCTTCGTACACTTTAAAAAATATGAAAATAGTTTTAGTTATTGTATCTTTTCTTAATGTAGCACTTTGTAGGATATTGTTTAGCGTCCATGACAACTTTTAAACGTCTTGGTATAGATGGGTTTCTTTCTCTCTCAATTTCTGTATCAATGTTACTCCATTCTTCTGTTATTATTGTTTTTACATCACATTTTGTTTTCATATGTCATGCCTTCTTACACTAACATCAAATTCTCACCAAATATGTTCTACTGAGCTTAAATGAAGTGATTCAGAAGGTGTTCTCAGAATTTGGAGAGGGTTATGGTGTCACCAGAGGCGTAAATTGAGAACAATGTGCTTGGAGTCATCATCTTGGTTAAAAGTGAAGTCGTCTCCAATACTGAAGTTTTGTGTGGATAATTTCAAATTGTTCTTCAAAATACTTAAATTATAAGTTCATGAGTCACAATACCATCAAAAATACCTAATTACAAATTCCTGAAGTTGATTTACAATATATTCTCGGGATTAAAATCCCTGTTTTTCTCCTTCAAACCATTACACGTCTATCGGAACCAAAAATGTTGAATGAGCTGGCATCCCAACCAAGTTGCTGTCAATGTTGTATTTTCTGATATTTAATTACTCCAATTGAAAGACATTTAAAAATAGAGAACTATGTAAACTTAGTGTAAACTTTAGTGCATAGAAAGTCTTACACAAGTTTCGTAATCACTCTAATTATATTTTAATTTTTTTCATTTTATTAAAAACATAGAACATTAACGTCAACAAACTATATCCGGTTCACTTAACTTTATTTCGGAGTTATATTTGAAGTTAAAGTTCTTATGTTCACAGAAAGAAAGTTTTGCGTATTATCTTCTTATCTAAACTTTATTTTATGCTTCAAAAAAATTGTGCATAAAATCAAATCAATCATTCAAATGTCTAAAATTAGCATAAATGTAATCAGAAAATCGAAAGAAGACTCCTTTCGAAAGCTCTATTAACTATGATAGATGATTCGAAAAACATCTTTTCTTAAAAAAAATAAGATAAATTACTGCTTCTTTCAGAACACTGAATTCGCTAACACAGCAAGGAAATAAATCACCATTATTCTTGTTGGATAAATCAAAACATTGGACTGAATTTTACTGATTTTCTTAAAAGTAATTGTGTCCTATTTGTATAAAGAATAAAACAGTTTTTCTATGTCATGTTAAATATCGAACAAAAGCTTTTAAGTAATTAAAATTAGAAAAACAACTGCGCATGTGTCTATTGGGAATATATGTTGTTCTTGTTTTGCTAATCCAGTGCTTCTCAAAGTTTCAATATTAACACAATTTAAACCTCTCTTGTTTTTACTCTTAATAAAAAGATACGCAAATTTATATGTAAAATTTCAGCAACAAAGGGATATGTTATTGAAATTATCTATATGCAGGTGGTTATCAAAATAATGGAAACACCTGTGAATAAAAGTGACATTTTTGAATGCGCTTCGTAAGCATTAAAATACAATATATAGTATCTATCATTCTTTTTTATAACTAGAAATATAGATATTCTGGTAGCATGTGGTAGCTTTATTGAAATTCTATAAGTCTCTCTGATTTTTTTTTTCAAAAGCTTAAAGTATCGGACTTCTCAGACTTTTAAAGAGGCCAAATTGTAGAAGCCCGTCTAGCTAGAACATGTGTGACCGAAACATCCTAACTTTTATGCGTTTCTTGAGGTACGATGTCTTAAGTCATGGTAGTATACACACAGTGTTGGTAAGACAAGTTCGGCAAAGTAAAATAATGGACGGAAAGAGAAGCTCAGTGAAAGAGACCAGCGGGCTATTGAAGCAGATTGTACAGTCTAAAAAGCGAACAACTGCAGCAAAGGTAACCACAGAGCTCAATCAACATCTGGATTCTCCAGTGTCAATGATTATAGTTAGAAGGCACCTTCACAATGATTATACAGTGGTACCTCGACATACGAGTTTAATTCGTTCCGCAACCTTGCTCGTATCTTGAATTACTCGTATCTCGAAGCAAATTTCCCCATACAAAACAATTGAACTACCATTAATCCGTTCCAACCTCCAAAATGTCACCCCAGTTATTTTCGTTACGTGGTTTTGAATAATAAAAACGTATTTATAAATATCAAATATTTATTGCACAAAAACAAAAAAGAGAATGTAAAGAAATAAATTAGATATCCTCACTGGTCTTTGCCTTTTTTCGCTACATTTTTCTCGCTTTCACCTGTAGGCCGTTTAGAAAAAAACATGTCCAAGGAGGTTTGTTTCTTCCTCCCTCTCAGAATGTTCCGGAAATGAGTTAGGCAAGTGTCATTAAAAAGGTCAGATTCACGACCTGTTGCAACTTTTTCTGGGTGTTTTTCCACGAACTGTGAAACTCTCTCCCACATTCCTAAGATCTCCTTTATCTCACTTGTAGAAATAACCTCCTCCTCTGACTCTTCAAAACCAATCCATGGCTATAAAAATAAATGAACTACAACTGTAAATGTAAACGCAACACAAAACGCGAACACAACTACACAACTTATCACAGCGGAAGCACGCTGCTAACTGATCGTGATGGCGCGACTGCGTGTTACTACCGAACCGGACTCGTATCTCGAATTTCGCTCGTAACTAAAAGCAAAAAATCACTTGCTCGTATCTCGAAAAACTCGTATGTTGGGGCACTCGTATGTCGAGGTACCACTGTAGTTAGAAGGCACCTTCATAAGCAGAACACTTACGGCAGATCAGCAACACACCTTGTCACAAATGCTAATGCCAAACGTCTTCTACAGTGGCATCACACTCACAAAACCTGATCGATCGATAAGTGGAAGAATGTCTTATGGTCATTCCATCAGACTTTTCCCTACAATAGGACGAGTACACGTTTGGATGACATCTGCACAAGCGAATGATCGAGATTGCCTCCTTCCAATTGTTTAACTGACCAGTTCCATCCTAAGATGCAATATTTGTTCCCTGTAGGAGATGGAATTTTCCAGGATGATTTTGCACCTATCCTTGCAGTGGGACTTGTCCAATCACGGTTTGACGAACACGAGGATGAAGTTTAACATCCACTTTGACCCACACAGTCACCTGATCTCAATATAATTGAACCATTATGGTCTATTTTAGAGCGTTCAATACGGAATAGATATCCTTACCCAGAACTTTCACTATATCTCCATAAAGAATGGTACAATATTCCTCTAAACACTATTCAGCACTTTTATAAATCGATTACTAGGTGAATCCAATCTGTATTATATTCCAAAGAGAGAGGTGGTCCTACACCATACTAATAAAGGATTCCTTATAAATCTGAGGTATTTCCGTTATTTTGATATAACCATCTCTCTCTCTGTGTGTGTGTGGGGGTGGATGTGTAAAGAATTGTGATTTTACAAAAACGTGCAAGCAAATAACTTTTTTGATATTTAGTGTAAGCTCAATTAGGATATACATATAAAATATATTTAAAAATATTATTCAAATAAAACAATTGTGCAAATGCAATTTTTGTCAAAAAATGTACAAAAAAATGACATTTTCAAAACATTCTCCTCTTATGAAAAATGATTTTATAATAATATTTTTTGCTTATGTATATCTAAGACTTCTGTGCAGATCTTGAACTAGAATTTTTGAAATACATAGTTTACGAATAGATTTATTCGTATTTTAATATTCACAGTAGAGAAATTTTAACAAAAGCGGTTATTGTTTTGATTGATAGTAACTCAAGAAAATACTGTGCGGTTTTTCAAATATTCTAGTTCAGACTTTGTATACAAGTATTAGCTACATAAAAGCAAAATATTATCTTTATAGAAGTCTTTTTCATAAAAGTAGAATGTCTCTGAAATATGTCATTCTTTCTTCCTTTTTCCTAAATATTGCTAATAAATAATTTCTTCTTATAACAATATTCTTAAAACAATTTCAAATGTATATTCTAATTCAACTAACACTATACATCAAAACATTATATGCATTCATAAACTTATTAAAAATCATGGTTCCGAACGCAGTTAGTCTCCTTAAACATCAAATATTAAACTAGTTGCAGTCGTTGAGAAAATAGAGATGAAAACTTTATTTAGTTATTTAACTTTAATTGAAAGCACTGCGAAGCGTGAACCTTACAAGCATTACTCAAATGGACAATATGTGACCTTCGGCATTACAAACTCTTATTTCCGCTTTGAGAACATCGTATCAAAACCATTACTATGTTGTTAACTAATTAATATACTTTATAACATTGTAACTTAATTTATTTTCAGAGTTTTAAGAATAATGTAAATATTACCCAACTGCAATAATAATAACGAAACTAAGGTTGTCCTTTATAATACTGAAAATAGCACGAGACGTGTGGGGTGCGTGTACTCCTTAGTTACTGATTCGGAAGGACTGAACTCACCCAAAAGGTTTCAAGCTTCAAATCAACCCATCGAGAAGACAATTTATTTCTAAACAAAACAAAATACAAATACAAAATAGTCCCAAACAAAGAATCTTCCCCAAAATTCTTGAGAACAGGCGGAAGTATAAGAAATACAGTAAGGGAAAGTACTATACACAAAAATGGCCCCTCACCGGGTGCCAGAAAGTGAATAAAAATAAAAGTAATAAATTAAACACTGAACACACACACAAATATACACAGAAGCAGTCTCCCTAATAAGACAGGAAGGATTGAGGTATGCCCATGTATCCCGGGGGATACTTCAAACAGAAAATTAGAAGTACACCGAAGTAGGTTATTGGACATGAGGGTTGGTGTGGGTGAATGAGTGTGGGAGTACATAGGTAACTCTTCTCGTTTCAGGGTGGTACCGGTTGAAAGAAATTGGAGAACACAGGTATAAAAAATCCAAATTTTTTTTTCAGAATTTCAACACATCTTTTTTGCGAGCTATTCTATCCTTCCTCCTTTTGCTTATATCTTAAGATAATTCTACTCATTTTAGTTATACTATGTAACCGGTTTCCATTTATAAAACATATTTCCATCTTATTGTTACTAAATTTTAAAAAAAATTTCTACTTAAAATAAAGTGAAGCCTAATTCTCATTATCTACAATGATTCCTTAGTTACCCAAGTGTTTGATTGCTAAAATGAAATTCAAAATTTTACGCAATAAATTAGAGAAAATTTTCTATCTCTTGATAACAAAAAGGAAAAAGTCATTAATAGTTTAATCATTTTGATTTTTAAATAATTTCCCCTCAATAATTTAATTGAAGTAAATATTTCAGTAAAATACTCATGGTTCCCTAAGAATTTAGAACATGATGATGATGTAACACAAAATTCATATTTTACATGAATTGTACAGACGCTAATTATATGGTATTGTTCAGAAACCAGTTGAATCGAAATATCAATTATAGATAATTGCAAAAAGATTCTGAAAATAGCACTAGAAGTGATAGAGCGTACAGTAATAATATTTAATGAACCATTAGACTTTAAATTATGTTCATCAAAAATCATTAAAATCATTTTCTTGCGCGTAATAGATCATTCTAAGACATTTTTACCCAAAAAAATTTATCTATTCATTCTGGGGTCAATATACTAATACAGTCAGAATAGAAAAACTTAAACTCAATTTTTTGGTGTCATTACGATCGTTCAGAATAATATTTTAGAATTCCTAAATCGTGAAATTTAAATTTTATCTTTTATATTCTAATTACATGAGTTATGATGTTCATTATAAAATATAAACGAGTCCAAAGTTTTTACTGAAATGTGATTTAATGTGTATCACATTAATGATGAAGGAAAATTAAATACGAATTATTTTGTTTACTGTCTTTAACAAAAATGAGTGCAATATCAGGAATAAATATATTTTTGCAAATATTAACTTTTTATATTTAATATAATTTTTTCCATTTCTTAATTCGATATATATTTCCATTGATATTGATTTAAGTAATGAGTATTTTCACCAGTATTAGCATTGCATTTCCTTTTTCTCTCTTAGTGTTGCCATTCATTACTAAATAAATCATTTTTAAATTTTAAGTCATGTCATAAAAAGATGTTCGAAGAGATGTAATAGCATATATGGACAGATTTATATACACAAAAAAATCTTGATAAGAAACTGAAAATCTTGTTCTGTCTTGACTTGTCTTGACTCAACTTTAAAATGAAATACAAATATTTAATTATATTTAGAATTTGACGAAACACTTCACATATAACATGTTTATCAAGTTAATTATTATGAAAAAATTATAAATGCAGTTGAAAGAATGATTTAAATGTCGAAAAATACGATGTACTGGAAGTTTACTATTATATCAAAATCGCGCGCGTTTAGCTTTCAAACTTGCACAAGAAGAAAGCCGCATTTAGAAGAAATAGTTTGAAAATTTAGAAAAAAAAATGGCGGCCTCACAACTACTATACTGTTCGAATTAATCGGGACAAGAATGTTTTTCTTCTCTGAGTTGGTATGTGATTATCAGTGATGTCTTGAATCCCCTCAAATCGGTTATATCTGCCTAGAGGTAATGTGATTGAGCAACCTTGACTATAAATTACTCGTTTGATTGGTTTTGGTGTATCAGTTGTCCAGTCGTGCACCTTTCAGTGGGGCAGTTGGTGGATATAACTTTGCTTTCCTTGTAACACGTGTTACTTTTACTTGTTCTGAGATGGATATTACTCTACGGAATCGTTCTAAAATAATACTCTTAACAAAAACACTTATATGACTGTGAGAGATATAGCTACGGTAGTCGGTGACGGAAAATGCTTCAAGAATTTTAAGAACATTTCAAGATGCCGGAATATTGTCTCCAAACAAGAAAGGAAAAAAATGTGGGCTCAAACTGAAAACTTCTCCAAGAACTGATAAAATTCTAATGAGGAATAGCAAAATAAGTTCAAGAAAGATAAGCAAAGACCTTCGAAGGATTATTGGACTGTGGTGTTGAAGTCAGCCCCTCAACTATGCGGAAAAGGCTTCTGAAAGTTAGCCGTAAGGCAACAAGACCGAGCAAAAAGCAATTTCCAGTTCAAAAAAAGGTGAAAAGCGTTTAGCACTGGCCAAAAAATACCGATCCCGGCCTGTAAACGACTAGAACAAGGTGATTTTCAGTGATGAAACAGATTTGTTTGTACAGAGTTGTAAATTAAGTGTAGTTAGATGAAGTGAAGATGAAACTATTCTACTAGATCATACCCAACAGGCTGTAAAACACCCTTTAAACAAATGTTTTGGGATTTTTTCACAACAAAGGGCACTAGAAGTTTAGTTCCTCTTAAAGCCAAGATGAATTCCGTCAAATACATATAAATATTACGCAGCAGAATTATTGCATTCATGGAAACATTTGATGGAACATTTCAACATGACTTAGCTTCTTGTCACAATTCGAAATTGGTCCAGACTTTTATGCGGGAAAATAAAATAAAAGTGCTTAATTGGCCTGGTAATTCACCAGACCTAAATCCTAATGAGAATTTATGGCATATTCTCAAGAATCGTTTAGCTAAGATGAGTTACACGACAACAGAACAAATGAGATAAAAAGGACTATAAAAATGTGGTTCCACGATGATGAAGTTAAGAACATGCGAGTTGCACTAGTGAAGTCATTACCAAGACGAGTTAAATAAGTCATTTTTGCTTCAGGAGGACATATTTCGTACTAATATAGAGGTTTTTCTGTCAAGGTATGTAATGATTAAAAGCTAGTTTTAGCAAAAATCGTTTTCTTACCGTTTTTTCCAATTAATTCGAACAGTATAGTAATATAAAATTCTGTGAATATTTTGATCCCCTTTTTCAGTCATTTCTTAGAAAGCTTACAAGTAATTGAAAGAAATGTATCAACTAATAGGCAAACAAAAACTGAAAATTTCGTGTTGATTTTTTAATCCAACAAGAGCTTAAACAGAATATCTTGATGATTATAATTTCTAAAATATAGCTCATTACTGCTAAGAGAGCTCTAAAAGTGATATATACAGACATCACACATACAAACCTTTTACACCGTATGTTATATAATAATAAAACCTGTCTTTTCTTAACAGATCACAAAATTGAATCAATGAAAAATTTTTTACGGTAGGAAAATGGTTCAAGAGATATGTGCCGTATACTGATATATTATAAACATACATACAACAGACTACTTATACGTGCACATAATACTTTTCGATCAATTTTGTTCGTTTCAGAAATTTTGACTTATTTATTTTGAACACTAGCCATTACCCACCCGATTTGCTGTATTTTCACTATATTGTATGACTATATATTCTTTTTAAAGTTATTTTTATTTAAGTATTCCTATCATTGAGCTTTTAATGCATAGAAAAATATTTCTATAAATTATTTTTCCTTGACTTAAAAAGTACAGGAGTTGAATTTTCCAAAACGGAAGTATATTTAATATATTTACGCTTCCGTAACCCCTTCTTCAAAACTCTCATTAACAAAAGCAACATGCTTGAAAAATTTCAAAAGTCTGTAGATCTAATAAATCAAAAACTAGACTTTTTATTGTCTCCGATGCCTTGTAAGCCAGACACCCTCTAGGAAGACGATTTCAGGAAAACCCGTTCTTAGCGGATCTCTACACAAGAGAAGAAAGATGTTTTCCAAATTTCAAGTCTGTCTAATCGTTTAAAAATAGTATTTTTAATCTATAACATCCTTACTGAACAAAGTAAGCATGATTGCCAAATTTCAAATCAAATAAATTTAAAAGAAAATAAAAACGTTCTTAACTTATTTTTACTGAACAGAAGGAAAATATTTGCCCAAGTTTGTAAATTTCTCTCTCTCTTCCCTCCTTCTTCTTGGTAAGATTTTCGTAAAACCCGTTCTTATTGGATCTCAACTGAACAAAGTAAGCATGATTGCCAAATTTCAAATCAAATAAATTTTAAAGAAAAGAAACGTTCTTAACTTATTTTTACTCAACAGAAGGAATACATTTGCCCAAGTTTGTAAATTTCTACCCTTCTTCCTCTTGGGAAGATTTTCGTAAAACCCGTTCTTATCGGATCTCTACTGAACAAAGTAAGCATGATTGCCAAATTTCGAATATCTGGATCTTATAACTCAAAACAGGAATTTTCGCCTATAACACCCTCCAGAAACCACCCTCTCCCCCACTTTCTATTCCTCACAAAATTCTAGTCAATAGAAGAAGAAACATGTTTGCCAAATTTCATATCTGTAGACCTAATAATTCCAGATATATATCTTGATAAACTGTGTATATATAGAAAGAGACAGTTTATAAAACTAAAACAATACAAGGCATTCATTAAAGGGGAAATGCATCTATTAAATACTTATTGAATTTAAGAACTCAAAAATGCTCATCAAAAAGTAATTGCCTTAAAAAGAATATTTTGTACAAGAAAATTAAAATTCTGAATAAAATGATTATCGTAAAAAATAATCTCTTTTACCCGTCCGAAAAAAAAAAGGCTTCAAGATCCCATTCTTTAATATTAAGCGAAAATACCCTAAAAACACCAAATTTCGAAAATAAGTATCAAATATCCATGCATGTTACAATACAAATGATTTGCTCCCAAAATGAGCATAAAAGATGGCATACTGTCAACCACAGCCCATGTGTCATCTTTGGCTCTGCCGTCTCCAAACCGTTCTGCATTTGTCAAGACGACAGCTGTTTCCAATGGCAGGTGGCATCAGACACAGAGCATTTCTTGTCAATAGGCTACAGCTACACGATCACGCGATTCTATTTTCACCATCTATTATGTCCTTGAATGTTCTTGAAAATTTGTTTTTATTACTTTAGTGTAAAAACAAGTCATAGAAAAGAAAACTAAAGTCAATTCCTACTTAGATCAACAAAGAAAATTTTTATTTTAGTTGCCTTTTATTAAATAGAAACAATTAATATAATATATATATATACATATGACAAAACCACAATATTAAGTGGCAAAATACAAAGCGATTTTCCTTGAAATTTTCCTTTATATGTATGATGTTGGACTATTATTTTTTTGTTTGGTACTATTTATTCATTAACTAAATTTAATTATTCCTATAAATTGTATAGTAAAAAGAAATCACATACTCAGAAATTAGGCCATCTCAGGTGGGATTCGAACTCACGACGTTTGGATTAGCAGTCCAACGCGTAATGCATTGCGCCACAGAGAAACTACGAGTGATTTTTCTTTTATATAGGTGATATATATAGTGTATAGTAGTGATATAGTGTATATAGTAATATATATAGTAGATTTTTATATATAGTAATTTTTCTTTATATTTCTTTTTTTATATTTTTCTTATTATATTATATTTCTTTTTATTCCTCAACTAAATTTAATGAATGAATTAACATTTGAAAAAACTGAATAAAAATCAAGTGTCATCCACTAAAAGTTTAAAAAAAATGTATTTGAACTTGAATGGATGAATAGAAAGTATTTTATTAACGATTGAAAATTAGAACAAGATTTATATATTAATATATATAGGGATAAAGTAAACTAATAGCACGAATTGAATAAAAAAAACACAGGATTGTAATAAAGTTTGTTTTACCAAGTAGAATTTATGATGGGATTTTTGAATTAATAAAAACCATAATAACACGGGAATATGCTTTTATTAAAAAAAAGTTCTTTAAACTGAAGTGGTATACAATAGAAAAGATAATGTACAATGTTGTTCTTATCTCCATTTTACAACAGATTCTTGAAAAGAACTATTACACTGTCATTAATTTAAAACACTGAAGTCTCAACGAGATCTTTCTTGTGTGTGTGTGTGTTTTTTTTGTAAAATCACAACAACGATATGATTCATTTAGGTTGGCCACCCCAGTTTTAATTTTTCATTCATGAAACATTAATTTTTATCATTCCTGAACAGTCGATATATATTGAGTTCGCACGATCATACAGAGCTACAAGTTAAAAATTCAACTCTTTGTCTCTTCCAAAACATTAAGTTCATAAAATCGATAGTATACTTTTAATATTGTGTTATATATAAATTAAACTTTAAATAACTTAATAACTTTAAATAAATTTGTAACTTTAATTTATTTTAAAGATAATGACTACGTTTGAAACCCTGATTTTGAAAAAGCGTAATAATGAGTAATTTTTTTTTTATATTTAATGTCACTTGAATTAGAATATACACATAAAATTGTTTCACAAGAACAGTATTAAAAAAAAAAAATATTCAAATTCCTTTTTTTTTATGCAAAAAATGGAAAAAGAATGACACATTTCAAAACATTCTCTTTTGTAAAAAATACTTCTGTAATAATAATATTCCACTTATATTTAGCTAAGACTTTTACACAGAGCCTGAACTAAAATATGAGATATGTAATTTAGAAGTGGATTTATTCGTATTTTAATATATTAGAGAATAGAGAAATTTTAGCAAAAAACACTAGTTATTATTTCAATTGATCATAATAAAGTGAATTTTCCCTTTACCTAATTGGGGCCTCTATGAGTTTAAGCCTACATAGGGGAAAAATATTATTTTTAAATATATGGGTAATTTTATGGGAAAATGGTTTTGAAAATGTCATTCTTTCTTCCTTTTTGCCAAATAATTTCTTTTAAATAATTTTTTTTTGTAATAATATTCTTACGACAATTTTACGTTTCTTCTCACACTATTAACATTATATATCAAGAACAAATATTCATTTTTACGCCTTTTTAAATCGAGACTCCGATCGCAGTCAGTAACCTGCTAGAATGAGGAAACAAAAAATATTCATAATTGTATTTCCTAACTTCAAAATTTAAATTCTTTCATCATAAATATATCCATTACTATCAGACAGACGTACTATTTATTTCGAGTGAATTTTTTAAAAACAAAAACTTCTATATCATCAAATTACATAAAAGTGGCGAATATACTTGAGTCAAAACCGCTCTTACTGAAGTAATAAAATTGCATTCAGCTGTTTTTCTTACAGGACAGAATAGAGAACTTACTTATACATTTTATATCAAACACATAAATATCTTCCCTTGAGTGCCATTAGAGTGAGTAGAATACATCATTCTGAATTGTTTTGTATATGTAAATAGAGTATATCTAGTTAAAGTAGGACTTCAAACCGATACGTTTCATTTATTTCTGCGGTTGAATTCCCCTGGCCACATTCCAAGGAAATATAAAATATATAGACAAGTGAAATAAATTACAATTTTCCCACATAAATTGCTTCTAAAAAAGGATGGTCTTTAAAAAACCACAAAAAATGTATTTAAAAAAATAGAGTTAATACAGCGTATCTCTTAAACTGTGAGGCACGAGCATATCGAAAAATCGAAAATAAAAGGTTATTTTAAAAAAATATTAATTTACTGAAAGGTAGCAAAACAGAACAAATTCTGACATTATAAAAAACAAAATACATATCTAAACTGATATAATAATAAATGTATCAATATTATTCAATGTATTTGACAATTAATTTATCAATACTAAATCAAGAACAAGTTTAATATTAACTATTGACTCCCATGCGCTTGTCTTGTAGAGCAGTTTTTCAAAGGAAAATTTAACATTAGATATTGATACTCTAAGGTCGTTCTCTATATTTAGCTGAGATCTTTATTTTGTCTTCAAAGTAACCACAGTAAAAAGTACAATTTCACAAAGGTAGGATGCTGGAAATGGATTATTTTACTTAAGAAATAAATAATTGAGGAGATAAATATTTAGTCAAATTAAAAATTATTTTGCAATCTGTTCCATTTTAAAAATTAGAACGGAAAAGTAACATAATACTTATCCTGTTAAATATATATATATAACTTACTTAAAATATCTATTACTTAAAAGTAATATATACAAAGTTTAATACTTAACTTGACCATTTGCACAGGTTATAATTGAGATCACATTATAGCTTTAGCGTCAAAGTATATTTTCACTGTATTCAATACATTGTTATTGCATAAAGGGGGGGGCGTAAAGAAAATTATAATTGAAAATTGGGTCGCAAATATTGAAAGTTTGAGAAGCACTGAGTTAATATCATTATAAATTTTTTTTTTCAAATTTAAACCCCTTTTATAAAAGAAAACTTGGGAAATTGAACACCAATGAGAGTTCATGAAACAAATATCGAATTAAAATGCCAAATTTATATATATAAACAAAGTCATCTTGTGAATTTTTTTAATATATGCAGAAGGTGCTCTATTTTTTTAAATCCATATCTGTTTAAATAGAAATTGCATAATCACTGCTGAACTATTATTACTATATTTAGCATTTAAGGATTATACCATCGACCAAATGCGTCAAATCAAAAAAGGTCACCAAATGCTATGGTATACAACAAATAGTGGGAATTATTCCTCGCATGTTCAAGCACTATTATAATAGTGATGACAGCATTTGGCGACATTTTTTGAAGTGGCGAAACCTTTGATTTGGAAAAATGGGTATATTATGTAAGTGCCATATATCTCATCATTTTATTCATCGACGTAATTTTTCTTATGCTAAGAAGACTCCTTTTATTTACTGTATTCTCTAAGAATTGAAGACGCAGTAATAGAACAACATTCATTTAAGACTCAAAAGACGTTCATCAGAAATGAAAAACGAAAAATCAAACTGCCAAAAACATTATTACCAATTTTGGAATAATCAAAAAGGCACATGCGTGGTAGACGTCATCCATTGTGCGCATGATCAAATTAACATCAATAGAAATTAACTTACGAGCACATCGATATGTATTAAAATGGACGTAATTCACGACAGCCACATGATAAATATAGGCACATGCTCTCCATTGAATTCGAAACGGGCATTGTTCTACTTGTAAAGTTTAAATAAAATTAAAATTTCGAATTGAGTAAGGATGTTCCAAATATTAAGATTCTTCGCACATTCTAAGTATTAAGATTCTTTATACACAAAAGTTTTTAAAATTTAAAAAAAATTCTCATATTATATGTGTATTTTTAAATGAAGTTCATTTTGTATAACTATGAGCGTTATTTTTGTTGACGAACAAGTACTTTTTGGAAGGAAGTTTCTGCTAAAAGCAAAAGTTGGCAACAGCAAAGAGCATGAATTGATTGGCTATAAGCCAGCGCTTCTCAAACTGTTGGGCGAAAAATCGAAAATAAAATATTTAAAATAATTATCAATTTACTGAAAGGAAGCATAATACATTCTGACATAATAAAAAATAAAATACATATTCACACACTTATACAATATACTTATAAAAATGCATCAGTACTGCACACTAAAAACAAGTTTAGAAAATTCTAGTGACTGCCATGGGTTTTGTCAGTTACAAAATTTAACGCTTATATTGATAACTTGTACGGTTTATAATTAAAATCATATATTAGCTTTAGCGTCGAAGTACATTATTATTGCACTCAATAAATTTTTATTGTAAGAGGGAGGCGAGGAAAGTTATGACTGTAAATTGGGTGGGAAACATTGAAAGTTTGAGAAGCACTGCTATAAACACTTGATTACATTTATCGTGTGACTATGACGTCAGAGGAATTTATGAACTGATTGTATCCTGTTAAGTAATTTTTAAACATTTAAATCTTTAATAATAAGCAATACAAATTTGACACAAGGATTCGGTATGCTAACTTAAAAGTGTTTTTTAAATGTTAAGTATTAATGTAACAAAACCATTGGTGTGAAAACATGAATACAACTTCGTATTTTCCAACTACAAAAGTACTTTTAAGTCAATTCTCAATGTTAAAACACTTTGAGATCATCCATTCTGCATATAAGGAGTTGTATTGCTAATTTGAATTAGCATAAATTCCAATAAGGCTGGATTCATAACGCATGGCACGCAGAGATTAAAACACTTTGAATTGCACGTGATAACTTTGAATTGCACGTGATAATTGCATTTAGCAAATCAGAGTTTGGATTAGTTACTGGCCTTTCTTTTCAGATCTCTCTCACATGCTTCACTAGCAATGGTTTTCATTACTTCGCCATTCTATCATTATATTCAGTTGATTGAGTACAATGCAGGAAAACAGACGACAGACAGGAAACAGATGACTATCAGTTAAGTTCTATTAAGAATTAGGCTTGCTTAATTTAAGCTTAAAAATCATGGGTGTGTGTGCCTAAAATATTTGTTGTTGCTAATGCTACACGATCGACGGTATTCTAGCGAAATTCCTCGAGAAAAAAGGGTAAAATTACGTCTGTCCTTTTGGCCTTAGCTTTGAGCAGCATGCAAAGGACGGTGCGTTTTGGTTCCTCTTCATTTCAATTTTAAGGGAGAATTGGGTGGTCTAGGGTTTTCCCCTTACCACCCACCTATCAAGAGGACTTTCGGCTCAACGGATATTTAGAATTCCTTCATGCTGTAGAGGCGCTTATTTACAAACATCCATGCATTTCCTGGGATTTGAACCCAAGCAACGTTCAAGGATTCGTCCCAAGACAGTCAGCGTCACTAGCTACTATCCCGTCAAGACGGCTATCATATAAATAATTGAATAAAGAATTGCGGCCATAAATATTTGAGATGCTAAGCCAAAATAAGTGCGATTAATATGAATTTATTCCAATGAAGCCATTATTTTATAGATTATCTAAGCCCATCGCTTAGTGAATTTTAAAACGGGACTGATTATTTATAATAATTATTCTGAATTGATTTTTTTTTACTTTACTCTATTACACAGTAGCGTAACGTACGCTCCCAAGTGCAGTCTGTAAGATTCGGCTTGGGGCCCAAAACCTGACTTTGCAGAGGGGCCCCAACATTCTCCATTACGCTACTGCTATTACAATCATATGTATTGTGAATTAATTTATTCTAAAATATGTAACTGGCATTTGTGAATCAAGCAAAGAGAGCATCAAGACAATAAAGAAGCCTTTCCTTATATTTATTAACCATACTTCTCTACTTTTATTCTCACTTCTATTTCAAACAAAATATTCCACTACTGTGAAAGAACGCAAGCATTTGTACGCAAGCACCCTGTATTTCAAACGAAATTTAAATATTTGACTAGTTGCATATTTAACATAAACACAAACTATTTAAGACTGAAGTTCTTAATGTCTTTGCGCGTTCCATTTGCTCTCCTGAGCAGGATATTTAGTGAATATATATCATTTTGAGCATCCCACAGGCCTAGCTATCAATGTTATAGCCCACATTAATTTAGTTAGATAATGCATTCACTGAGGTATATAAACCAGTCTAACAGCTAGGACATTCCGTGACACATCGTTGTAATTTACATGATACCTAGTACATAACATGCGCAAGCAATACTCGTATGTATTTCATAAAACAACAAATAGGAAAATGTGTAATTAATATTCATTCTACAATCTTATTCCACGAAAGAAAATTAAGCTAAAGTGATTATGAGAATTAGAATATTAGTTTTAAGCATTAAAATAAGTTGATTATTAGTTATTTGAGCAACAATTGTCATTGAAACGCAGCATAAAGTCGTTACCAGAACACTTTTTCAGAATAAATTAATAAAAAGGTTTTTGAAGGGTTTGACTTTATTTTTTACGAAGAGTTTCGAAGTTATATAATAATATAATTATAATATTCAACTTAAATAAATTGTTTGCCATTACTGTATACAGATTTAAGTTCTACTCGTCAAACACTAATTTTCTCTACGGTAAATGCACAGTCGTAAAAAAAATATATATATTGAAAAATCAAATAGTAATCAATTAGAAATAAAAATTAGGACTATGCAAGTACTGAAAAGAAAAAAAACTAACAAAATTGAGATGGTAGGAAAAGATATTTAGTTAGCGTTATAAATAATTAAAATATTGTCAACTAATAAACCTTTTATCAAGAAATCAAGCTAAAGATGCTGATTATGTAAAAGTGGAAAGGTTAAAAAATTAGTTCGCTCGAAAATCATACAATAATAATGCAATTCTTTTAATTATAGAACACACAGGAAACAAGAAAAAATATTTTCTAAATTTATATATACTTTTATCATCCTCAATGATGCTTTTGCATCTTTTGCTGTATTAAACAAAGGATACTACACGCTTTAATGAGCATCTATTTATGCATCCTTAAATATTGTATAAGCAGTTCATTAAAAATACTCCAAAAGAAATTCATTATTATTGACCTTTACATATTGCTATTCATGTGCATTTCACTACACCCAAAGCACTTCATAAAATATTTCATTTGAAATCAATACAAATAAAGTAAGAAATGGCAAAAAAAAAACCCCATTATTTATACCTAAATTTCGCAATCTCTAAAAAAACGCCTTACAAATTTTTCATACTTTTATCTTCACAAGCTCTTATAAACCAAAAAAAAAATTAATTTCGAGCAAAAAAATACTTTTATTCCCTTATTGTTCATAAGTACCACTAAATATACCGAAAGTATTGCTCTTAAGAAATAATTTAAAGGAGGAAAAAAACATTTTCGCTTAGTATCTCATTCTACTTTAGGTAATAGACATTAAACAAAAAGATATATCTTTTTTCGAGTAAATTAAGCTACTCTGTGAAGCTGTTATTCGAATAATCCTCAAATAAATTAAGTTACGTTTATTATCCTTGAATATTAATCATCATGATGTGTGGATTTAGAGGCGAAATCATATAAACACTCATTTTGAGAGAGATCAGGCAAAATGCTTCCACCTCTACGACAATTAGCACTCATAAGTGGCAGGGAACAATATCCAGACGTAAATAATGCATAATTTGCCTCCGAGTAAATTGGTGTTTCCGTAAAAATTGCTTGGCTTTAGTTTAACTTTATTAGAGGAGAACTTTTCACGGTTGGCTTTTTATGAAAGAGTAATATTTATGCTGTTTTCTAATGAGAAAGAAATGGCATTTCGGTTGATGACTTGGACGGAATAGATGCCAACATATCTTTCTTCTATAATTATGAAATCGTCTGGAAGTTAAAACTGTAGAATATCGTCGTGGAATGAATTAAGATGATGTAAAAACAGTTTTTTAGGGAGAAAAAAGGCTTAAATTGATGGTTGTGTTTATTTCTCTTACGTTAAAATAAAATTCTTCATCATATTTTCATCATGCATTCAATAACTCCATTTTTAATATTAAATGAAAAATTATTCTTTTATCTTCTGGGCTATGAAGAGAATAAATGTTTGTACGAAGAATGAACGAATTGATTGAAAAAATTCTTCGTAAAGAGAACATTTTTCATTTATTGTTTTTACTGGTTTTCTAAAAAAAATTACGCTGCCTCGTTTACTAGTAAAGTTTTAAAAAGGAATATATAAAAGAAAGTTATCACATAAGTGAAAAAATATAAATCAATTATTTCAAAACAATTTCTAAGTAAAAGACAATATTTAAAATATGATAAAACTTGTTAATATTTCAAATAAATTCTCAAACTAGATCATATCATTAAATTGGAGTGCATCATTTATTCGAATGAATTTTGTACACACACAGTCGTTAAAAATATAACCTAACACACACATTTTCAGTACTATTTCATTTTCAGCTAGCAGTCGACAATCATTGGTTCGTGAAGATTTTTTGATAATCCACAAAACACTGGAACAGTTTTTTATATATATATATATAATATTGTTTTAAAATAATGATTAACAAAACATTATTATGGAATATAGATTATGCTATTATTATAGATTATACTACTTTTAGCAAGATCCTTATGAGTTTAGTGACTCATAGCTACTTTTGCAGGTATATCCAGCAACATTTGAAAGTGATAGTTGGCAACCATGGTAAATTGGCGGCATACACTAGAGTATGGTGATATTGCTTTACATTGCCTATTTGTTCTTGCTTTTTGTAAAGTTCAATTTTCTTCATATAGAAATGTAAGTACAGACATAAAAATAAATGACAGTATTGTTATAGTGGCCATTCGTACTAGTGGTCGGCAAAATATATAAGATTATACATTTACTGATCTAAGAAGTTCTAAAGTTATAATCATCGCTGTTTTAACCTATATTATACTGTTTGAGAGAGAAAAAATGGCGCAATTTCATCAATTGAACGATTATTTTTAACGACGAATTTTATTTCATCGGGTAAATAATTCTAAACACTGATGCTATAATCAATTTATCGGTTGAATTGCATGCTGCAAACAGGAAAAAAAAACATTTGGAAGACTTCTTAAAACTAAAATAATTATGAAACTTAAGAAACCACAACATGGAATGTGATCTCTGTCATCAAATTGTTCGATTTCATCTAAAGTATTATATCGCGTGCTTAAGAGGTTCCTAAAAAGAATAATACCGAAAATCGTTGAACGATAATCACTCACGAAAAACAGCCTTCCCTAATGTCCATCCATTGGTAAACAAGTATTAAGACTTAATAGATAATATTAACATCTCACAAACAGAAAAGAATAAAAAAATTAAAGCATGCGTCCAATGACCAGTGTATTTGGGGCCATTAAAGTCCCGTTCTGATTTTAGGAAAAATCAATATAAGTGATGATTACGAAATGCAGTCAAACAAAGGAATATTTGATGTAGCAAATCAATTTTGTGTAAGCAATGATTTCATGTATAAGATAATTTGGGGAAAGGTTTTAACCGTACAAAAATAGCATAAAAATCTGCACATGATGAAGAAATCAATAAAAGAAGCGTAGTTTTCAAAAAAATATGAAATTGAACAAGATGTATTTAAATAGAAATTAGGAAAAAAACATTAACAAGAAGTAAGATACGTAATGATACATGGCAAAATGAAGATGATTTTTGAATAAATAATGTTGCTGTCTTTCTATTTAAATCCCATAAAATACAAATATGAATAAATTGAATTTCAAATGGATTACAAGTAAACGTTTCGATCTCTATTTTTTTTTTCCAATTCACATTTTCCTATATCAAATCTTCTTCTTCTATCAATCTTCCTTGTTCAAATTTTCAAACTTTAATAAAATACATTTTAAAGCGCAATTGAGCTGAATTTTATATACACGATTATTTTGGATGGCAATACGGTAATTTAATTATAATTAATAAAAATTAATTAATAAAAATGATTTATTCAAAGAATTACAGATACAGCCACGTTGGCATCATTTTTGGCGACTGAGTGACCTTTTGGTGACGTGTCAAAATTTTAAAACGTTTTTTCTCACATTTTAAGGCCCTCATTTGAGCTGAAATTTTATAAACACGATTGTTTTGGATGATAATGCAATAATTTAATTATAATTAATTAAAATTAACTGACTAAAACTAATTATTTAAAGATTACTGAAACTAAGACTGAGCTAATTACAGATAAATTCACGTTTACATTTTTTTTAGCGACTTGGGTCGAAACTTTAAAAAAATTTTTTTTCTCACGTTTTAAAGCTTTCAGTTGAGCTGATATTTTATATACATGATTGTCTTGGATGCCAATACGATATTTTAATGATAATTAATACAAATTAATTGCCATTTAATATTGGGATTCTGTCATATGTACATTCATAGACAAAAAAAAATTAGCGTACCAAGAAGGAGTAGACAAAATGAAACGAAATTTCACATACGTAATGATTACTTTGATATAAGTAAATGATTAGAAAATCGAAGAAAAAGGATCATTTATTTCAGAAAAAAGGCAAAAAAGAACGGAGGATTTAATACCATGTTGAACCCCCTCTAGCGCGAATACGTGATGCGATACAATCGAGCATTGAGGCATACAAGTTCTGTATGATGTCTTGAGACATTTCGCTCCATATTTGCTGTAACCTTGCCTCTAGTTCGTTCAAACTCGTGGGGTACTTAACTCGCCGTCCCAAATGATCTCAGATATGCTCGATTGGAGACAAATCTGGGGATCAAGCAGGCCAAGGAAAGGTAGTAACAGTGCGGAGACAGTCTTGTGACACCCTTACTGTGTAAGGCCAAGCATTGCCTTGTTGAAAAATAGCTCCTGGGATCCGTTGAATGAGTGGCAACATATGTGGTTGCATGATGTCATGGACATACCGCTGGGTTGGCATGGTGCCCTTGATCAATACTAGAGATGACCGTGTATTGTAGGCAATGGCACTCCATACCATCACACCAGCTGTGGGAGCGGTGTGTCGCTGTACAGCAAAGGCAGGGTTGAGGCGTTCACCACGGGGTCTCCACACACGAACACGATTGTCATCACTGCTGAGATTTAATCTGGATTCGTCGCTAAATACCGCTGCAGTCCAGTTTCCTCGTGAGCGGCACCACTCCAAATGGAGGCGTTGATGGGTGGGGGCAGCACACGTAATGGGCGCCGCGATCCCAAATGTCCTTCAGCCAGGCGCCTTCGTATGGTTTGAAAAGACACCAGGAGCTCCCAGTGAACGTGCTACCTGTGCCTGAATGGCGGCCGATGAAGCAGTTGCTGTACGCGTGCATTTCTTACGATGTAGTGGTCTTCTAGACGACTGGTGCGTCGAGGGCGTCCTGAGCCTGGTCTTCGTGTAAATGACATTTCTCGGATCCACTGGTCCCAACACCTCCTCACAACACAATCAAAGCGGTCTAATAGATGAGCTACTCGCCTAGCTGACTACCCAGCTTTCATCATGCCTATTATGCTCCCTCTATCAAACTGCGACAGCTGCTCATATTGTCTTCGAAAACGGCGTAATGGCATGTCTAGCTCAGCTCTTGCTTTGTAAACGATTCAGCACACTCAAACAAGCTTTGGTTACCTGTTATATTCTCCACAGAGAATGACGTTAAACGCCCTCTACCAGCTATACGTAATGCTCAATCACGCTGCATTTCTAATCTTTTGCATATCTCCTCGACATATACCTTCATGCCAAGTATCGTTACGATCCCGCAATTATTTCTTGATGCGCTAATTTTTTTTGTCAATGAATGTATATACATATTTATATTAATTGTAATTACTTGATAAAAAGTAATTAAAATGAAACTTTACTTTGTTGACCAAAGTAGGAATTAGTTTTAAAAAATTTTTATATTACTTGTTTACACAAACAAATAGCCAAAAATCATTATTTTTCATCTCTGGAGACGAATCATTCAAAAGGTAAAAGAAAATTTAGTATGGTACTTTTAGATACTTTCAAAGATTTAAAATTTATTTATGATGTGTCCCACATTTCAAAATAAACTCAGAAATAACTTCCTATTTAACAGGAAACAAAGTTTGAAATTTTATAATAAATATTCTAAGATTGAACTTTTAAGGTAATATTATAGAAAGATATGAAATAATCTTTCTTGGTATTTTCTTTCCATTCCATGCGAAACAAAGTGAAATTTAATAAGATTTTGATTAATTTTTTAACTAGTTTTATAATAACATATTTTTTTTAAAAAAATTTAAGCACATTAATCTTAACCTACTTGATATGGTAATACGGATGATGAATAAATTTATTAATTGCGATAGAATTTAAAAAACTCAATATCATAATACAAACGAAATTTAAAAACGGCTTAAGAAACAACTCATGAATATTTTCCATGCCATGGGATATAAAAGTAGCATATTCTACACAGACAAGCACATAATTTTACCTGGGGTACATTTGAGCTGCCTATCTAAACATGCGACTCATTCAAATGTCAGAAAAATTATCTTCAGGGTTGAAATATAAAATTTACGTCTACCTGGATATCAACGCAAGCCTCAAACTCGAATTATAGTTTAATACAGAAAAACGGGAGAGATGGAAATATTAAAATGCTGTGAAATTGTTACAGACATAGAGAGTTCCTATTAAACCCTCGCATTTCTGCTGTTTCAATGGGCTCAACTCACAACAGTCACATGATAAATGCTATCACGTGTTCTCTATTCAATTCAAAACTGCCATTAGAATTATACATTTTGTTCTATTTATAAAACTTTGATAAAATTTTAAATTTAATAATTGGGTAAAGATGTTTAAGAATCAAGACTTTTCAAAAAATCACTCGACATTAAAAAACAACTTTTACATACCGTAAAATACGGCGTATAACGCGCACACCAATACTTTCAACCTGCAATTTTTAATTTTTAGGTATATTCCCCGTATAACGCACATCCCTTTTTTTACGAAGAAACCTGAAATGTACGTGCGCAATGCTCTTATGTTTTGAAGTCATTTATTCGAGATATTATTCCAAGCTTTAGAAAAAGAAAAAAATAGCATACTTCCAGAACTCTACAATCCTATAAGTTCACAAGGAATGTCCTTTCTTTTCAATAAATAGTATTCCGATGTATGTAGAAGTCAAAAAATTTTCCATGCTGATCTTTTTTTTTTTTATATTCAAAGCTCTCATTTTTATTCCCGGCGTATAACGTACCCCTGTAAATTTCGATCTAATTTTTTGCATTAAAAGTTAGCATTATACGCCAAAATTTTGCGGTAATATGTGTATTTTTAAATCAATATCTTTTTGGTTACCTTTGTGCATTATTATTCGTTACAAATGTCCTCTTAAAAGAAAGTTTCAACGAAGCAAAAGTTGACAACAGCTAAATTCATGAACTAATAGTCTGGAAACACATGACTTTGACTTCACAAAAATTTATGAACTGTTTGGTGGAAACACGTGATTACAGTTATCAGGTGACTATGATATCACATGAGAGAGAGAGAGAGAATTTAGCTCATCGATAACTGGAGTTGATAATAAAAGAAGCTCGATTTGACTTTTTTTTCTGGATAAATTGACAATCGCTTTCTATTCTTACTTGCATTTTATTGAATCATTGGGCATATTCCTATTTAAACGAGGTAGATTTTGTTGTTGAGGGACTTGTAAAAGAAAGATTTTGCAAATCTAACTACAATTAATATACGTTTCCTGTTGCGTTGTTAAAAGTGAGTGAATATTAACTCTTTGTACTATATATTGGTAAGATCCTATCAGAGTCCACACCCATGGCGCGAATTCTTTTGGTTGGCAATAACTGCGCCATCTTGGTAAGCCTACTTTAATACACTAGATATAATAAGCCTAACTATTTCTGAAATTTTCGTATTTTGCCATTTTGTTCGCTGGCATTTCGAATTTCGTCATTTTGTCGTTGGGCACCGGGCTGGAAGTATAGCAGCATGAGTGTGTGCACCTTAGAATTTTTTACTTCGTTGAATGCGAAAGGTAAGAAGGAATTGATTGAATGATGTATGAAGGAAGGATTGATTGCTTCACATTATGAATGTTCTAAATGTAATGAGCAAATAGGATTATACGTATGAAAAAGTGTTGTTTTAGAGGGATTTGAATTGAGATGTCGAAAAAAGGTGTGAATGTGCGCATGATCTTTGCAGAAGTGTAAGAATTCGTGGTCTGCTGTTACGCTTTACCCTTCACTCGGAAAAGAACAGCAGTAAGAAAGTAAGGGCTATTTTTTTTTTTTAGTTTTTATCTTAAATATATTTGATTAATTTCAGTATTGTTTACATGTATTTTCATTACGCATCCACCTTGTCCAGCTATATTCACTTATCGTCATGGTCGTTTTCGCTTGGCGCCATCTCGTTCTGTCTTGGTGCTTTTTTCGGTTTGTCGCCAAGGGTGTGGGCTCTCCTGGGATTTTACCGTACTATTCAGTTACTCGAGGACTCTTGGCGACGAACCTCGTAATTTTGAAACCACAATCAAGTGACGATGTGTGTCGTTGGATCATTGTCTAGTAACTACATTGTGACCGTTTCTAGTCAAAAGATTGAATTAAACTCTTAGAAACGTATGTCGTATCTATTTCTCATTAACTCATCATGGTATTTGAGTGAAAAATGTTAATTAGGCTTTTCGAATTTCATTAAAAAATATGCTCAAACCCCGTGCTATTATTCATTCAATGTTTGATGCCAGGGTCACCAGTCCATCTAATAATTGATACTATTGATGTGATGTCTATTTTCGAAAATTTTTTGGAGGGGGAGGGTGAATTGGAACTGCCTTTCTGATAGTGTGAAAGACTACATTCTTCTGAATCGAACCTAAGAAGAATTATCGTGTGGATCAGTTAGTATTTGTTGCCCCAGCTTCACTGATTTTGATTCACAAACAGTGTGAAGCCCGTGGGGACCTCAGTTCCACATTATCCAATCGCCCTGTTTCTGTGGGGAAGAACGAAGAACCACGCAAATCATTCATTTTAAAACCTGTTTATTAAGGTCTAAGCTCAAACCCAATACACAACAATAATAATTAAGTAAGTTGATGTAGAATGAGAAGAAGCAAACCATATTGCCAAATAGTCGCGTACTTGACCACTGAATCTGACTTTATAAATTCCTCTATCACTAATATACGCCTTTTCCTTATAACTTATATAAAATAGCTTACCGCTATATCCTAGGTAATCAGCTACGTTCTTTATCTGTTTTGATGTGGCTTTAATCCGACAGTGTTCCTTATGCCCTCGAACCCACTTTTGGTTCGTCAGTACTCTGGCACCGCTAGGATATTTCACGGAGTTAGAATTCTTCTAACTTTATCTCAAATCACTTTACAGCCAACTCTCTACTTAGCGACGACACTTCCCACTCAGCAATCACTTCTGCGCATAGACAAAGACCCGGACATAGACTCACCTCTACTGCTAACTTCCGATGTGTATATGATTCCTAATTTACATAACCACGTTCTTCTTCTTGAGTTGGTTGGAAAGAATTGCCATTTCGGCCCCAAAGAAACCCCAAGAGAACATTAATAGAAATCGTGATGAAAGCCCCGTCACAACGGGAGGGGATTAATAAAATCCTTTACGGTGATAAGTAAGCAAAAACAACTTATTTTAGCGAAAAAGTTCAAAAAAACAATTGTACAGTTAAGAAACTCTAAAATCTAAATAACTTGTAACTCATCAAATCCCTGAACATAGCACGTACGCAATTAGTAGGAATTTTTCAAACTAATCCTTTGACAATAGTCTGCAAAAGGTATGAACATAATTCCAATTGGAAAATCAATTTAAAATGTATGAACTGGTGAAGATTTTAATAGTTATAACCGAATAAGAGTATTAAATATGAGAAAAGGTGTTTTAACAGTTAAAAAAATATAAAGATAGCAGAACATATAAAAATAACATAAGAAGTAACATATAAAGACGTTAAAACAGTATCGCTTGCCAAATTTAACCATACGTAAAATTTACGAAAATTCCATTTTTGAATTCAAATACAGATTCAGAAATAAAATCACACACTCTCATCTTTTGCTTACTTATCAGACACATAACCAGAACTCCGTTATTTTATACTCTCAAAAAAGTACTGTCGGCATCGGCTTCACAAAACTCTCATTGAGAATTCCTTTTATATATTTATTTATTTTCTAAATCTGTCGATTGTCACGAAAGTGAAGTGAAAGAAACATGTTTGTGTGTGAAGTTTCTTCGACCGTGAAAGTTTCTGAATTGAAATCATCATGGCGTGAATAATAGAACGACCGGCAGTCCTGAAAACATTTTTAAGTTTTACAAACATTTGTCTGGAGCTATTGTATTTCGATGATATTTTCATCAGAATGGATGTGACAGCAGATATGTATCCAATATCATCTTGAGTGCGTTGGAATGAGAAAGTTTCTGGTAGAAAAACGAAATGTTATTTTTCCCATGAGTGTTCCTATAAATAAGTACGAAGAGAAATTTATTTATGGAATAAAGATCTTATTTTGAATTTCTCTAGAAGTCATTTTATATTTCTAGTTTTACACAGTTTTGCTTTCTTTCTAATTCCAATACATTTCACATCTCAAAATAAGACTTTTGGGGGGCTTTCTTTTATCAGGTAAGTACAAAGATTTATTAACCTTACATTACTAAATGAACATTTCTTTCATCCACGAAATTCACTGTGTTTGGTAAATATAGGTAACATGCACACGGGATGCCTGGTAATTTTTTTTTCCTGTTTTCTTACCTTTTCCTTTGTTATTCTGTTTCTCATTTTCTACCTTTCTTGCATCTGCAAAGTTTTTTCTAGATGGGTTATAAATGGATTTTTTCCTTTTGTAAAAACAAGTATGTACAAGTATTTGGCAAGGTTATAGCCTTAACGCCACCTCTAAAAGGCACCAATCATCTTAAAGTAAGCAAACAAATATTAAAATGAAAATTTAACTCAATCTGAAGGATTTTTCAAATCACTTTTTTAGATATTTCAAATTATTTTTATGGTGAAAAGTCATTTGTGTTAAAATGAAACAGGCCTTTTAATACGTTTTAAATTTTTTATTGCGATAAAAAGACACCTACTAAATAATAAGAAAACACATCAGGCACATTTAACAGCTTCTTTTGTGTTAAATTTTAAAAACTTTGTGTCGATTTTGAAGCCCAGTGGCTGAGTGGGGGCGTATCGCGCTTCTACGCCACAGGTCCGGGGTTCAAATCCCGGACTGGGAAAGGTCGACTCAGCTTTTCATCCCTTCAGTGGGTCGATAAATTGGTACAAAGCTTGCTTGGGAACTGAACATTGGGGGGTTTCGTGTCAGACTGACCAATTGACTAAAACATCTGCACATGCACCCCAGTGCCTAATGTCACATAAACTGAGATAGGTACAGTAAGCATTTGCTATCATGGGCTGTTGCACCTCTGAGTTCAGTGTCAATATAATAGAGAACGATAAAGTGGAAGCCGGAAACAAGTTTGGATCGAGTTGATTCGATGATGCAGGAAGAGAGGTTATGAAATATTTCAATGTACACTGTATTATTCACTATATACAGTACTCACTTATCAATAATCACCGTTTTGGGTTATTTATGTAGCAGAAAAATAATTTTATTTTGAGTCTTAAGTCATCTAACCAAAATTAAAGTCTTTTTTTTCTTAGTTTCCATATCATAGAACATCTTTTAAACATAAGTATAGGTTCCGAATAACAATAACTTTTTTCACCGTATATTCACGCACTAACCTATTGCATATTGCACTTGTGATATTTTACATGGATTAAGATTCTATGATTCCAAGACAAATATTGATAAATTTTCTTTTGTATATTATCACCATTATTTTCTTTGGTATAAGAATCAACCTGATTTTTGCAATACACTGCTGATCACAAAAACTGCAACATCGAGAAGGACCAGAGATATCACAGCGATATTTATTTGGCATAACATATTGTACAAAGCAGATAACATGTTGTACAAAGATCAAACGATTAAAATTACAGCCTCTTGTGACGTGTGGATGATGACAAAAACTGTAGTTAATGTAGCCGCCATTGTTGGCTATAACCGCTGCCACACGTCTGGACTTAGAATCAAAGAGGAATTGGATGTATCCTCGGGGTACAGCAGCCCATGCGGCTTCCACATATTGCCAAAGTTGATCTGGTGTAGCAGTGGGTGGAGTATCCCGAGCTAGACGTTGTGTAAGCATGGATCACACGTTTTCGATTGGCTATAGATCGGAAAACAAACAAACCAAGGAAGCTATTCAATCTGATGGGTCAAGAAGAACTCTTGAACATTGCGTTCATCGCAAGGTCACGCATTATCCTGTTGGAATATGGCTGATGGCCAGCGGTAAATGTATGGGAGGACCACGAGTTCCAACACCTCAGACATGTAGCGCTGGCTGTTAAGTGTACCAGCAATGCGTTATAGAAGGGCTTGAGCAATGAAAATCAAAACCATCCGAAACCATAATACCGAGTGCAGAACCAGTGTGGTGATGAATTACGAAACAGTTCACCAGCCTTCACCACAGTATCTACTAACTCGAATCCGACCATTGTGATGTTGTAAGAAGAAGCGGGATTCGTCAGTAAACACAATATCATTCCTTTCCGTTGACCATGTCCATAATTTATCGCACCATTGGAGGCGCAAACGCTGTGATTTCCAGTTTAGAGTAAACGAAGCAATGGACGCCTTGCGGACATTCCACTCTGCTGCAAACGGAATAAATGGTACGAGCGGACCCCCAAATGATGCGTAACAGACTGAATCTGTTGTGCTATGGTTCGTGATGTGGCTGCGTTATCCATCACTGCCATGCTCACAATCCTCCTACTTTTAAGGGCAGTGGTGCAACGAGGTGGGTGTGGTCGACCCCATCGGTCGTCGTTTCCTCCTGAGTTTAGCGATGACAGATACTCATCGCAGTTGATTGGTTTCGTCCAACACGTTAACCGAGTTCTCTGAAGGACAATCCGCAATCCCTATAAGCTACTATTCTTTCTCGGTCGAATTACAAACTTGGTCAAAAGATGCTCGATATCTTCCACGAGGCATAGGTAATCAGCTTAAGCAAAAAAAAAATTCACGAACAAAACAATTGCCGTACTCCAAATCGCCAATCTGTTCTCCCCTCATATCACTCAGGTCGCCCTTGATTTGTGTCTGCGGTATAATGCTAATTATTTGCATATTTCATCGCTTATCGGATGATGTAAATTTTACATGGTTTACATGCTTCCTTCAGAGTGGTGTATTTTGTGTGGTCAGCAGTGTATAATATATACATTCACTGGATACATAACCAGTTAATATAAAATATAAATATCTATTCCATAAAGCTCTACTAATTATTTCCCTAAAATTCTTTTATTTTTTATTATTAAAGAAAATCCATTTCTGTAATTCTTGATAAATAATGGAACAAATATATCAAACTTCCCCCGTAAACTTCTTTAAAATAGTCAATTAAAACTTTCATCATCATCATTTTGAATGTTTAATAATCAGCATTAAATATCTATTTTTCTTGTGTAACTATATTCTCAGCATTTATAAAATTCAAAACAATTTTCTTAAAGTAGATAGTGAATACGGTTTTATCTTGTGCTAGGATATTTCGAGATGAGCGTACTCTAAGCTTCCTGGAAATATCAAGAACATTCTCTAGCAGAACATCTTTTTGAATTTCAAAAGCATTACAGCTGCATTTTTCAGTGTCCTGAATAATACATGTTATCCCAGTCACGTTTTGAAGTTTACAAAATGTGTATCCAATAAATAAAAGTGTTAGTACAAGAATATTTGATTTTAGAACATTCAATGAATTTTTTATTGAAAGCGAAGAACCGTTTTTATTGTATAATGAATTAAGGTACACACCAGGACAAGATTATTTGTGTATATTTTGATAAATGAGAGAGAGAGAAATCCATAAATATTAGTTTAGTAGTACGTGGTTATGGATGGTTTGCTGTTTAACCCTTCATCGACCGACGGTACTTATAAGTACCACTCACTTTAAAATTACATAGAATAACCGTTTTTACGAATATTCTGACGATACTTGGCAGGAATATTCTTTGAAATCCACTCTTCCAAGATATATGGCATCACGGGTTCTACGATGAGTATTTTAGCGGTGAAGGCGAATAGTTTTAAGCAGAAATTGCGTTTTCAGCTGATGGCGTTTTCAGCGGAAAGCGAAGATTGTAATTTTTGCTCAGGAAAAATAGTTAATATCAAAAGGTAAGACTTATTTTTTTTGGTATGTTAATGAAGACCTTAGAAAACGATTTGACTATTTATTTTAAGTGGACAGTGTGTGTAATTAATTTTACAGTGGAATATCTTTAATTAATTAATTAGCTCTAATGGATTAAATTTCCCAAAGTTGAATATTTTGTTTATTTATATCCCTTAGTTTTCAATGTAGTGATTCAAAAAAAAAAAATATTGCATTAAAAAACTGCAGTAAATCATAATGCGGTCAATAAAGGGTTAAAACGTTAATAAAATAATCATTTTTAAAAGATTGTTCTAACTTTTCAATATTTTGAGTTTTAAACCTTATTGGGAATATAGGTAATTATTATAAATACGATACTATAATAATATATATGGGTTATGTATTTTTATTATTATTATAAAATGGATATCTTCAACACACTTGAGTACTTAGGCTTAAGGGGTTAAAATTTAATTTTTAAGTTTAAAAAATCAAAGAAAATTATCCTTAAAATTCGTTCAAGAAAAAGATTTTTAAAAATATACAACAAACATATTTTCTTAAATTTAAAATATATTTCTCAAAATAAATAAAATGTACTTATTTTTATCAAATCATCTACAAACAATACTTCTTCAAAAGTACTACCGTAAAAACCTGGGTATAACGCGCACTTTTAACAAAAAAAAAAATTATATCTATATTTACGGGTGTTCGGTTATACGCCAGATATAAAAATGATAGCTTTAAAAATAAAAAAGAGACGAGCATAAGAAAAATTAGATTTCTACATGCATTAAAATACAGTTTATTCAAAAAAAATGACATTCCTTATGAACTTAAAGGTTTGCAATGCTGGAGCTATTTTATTTTTTATAAAATTTGGGATAGTACTTCGAATAAATGACTTCAAAACGTAAGAATATTTCACACGAACATTTTAGGTTTCTTCGTAAAAAAGGGATGCGAGCTATACCGCGAATATACTTAAAAACTAAAAAATTCAACTTGAAAGTATAGGTGCGTATTAAACGCCGGATTTAGCGATATATTATTACTGCTCCTGCAAGTATTTACTTTCGATATTACTTATAAAAAATTTTAATACAATTAATATAGTTAAATTATTCAAGTAATCAATAATTAAATATCATTTTGAGTTCAATATAAAATGTTTATTCCAAAATTCTATTAAAACAAAATATAACAAAGCTACTCTGCTTTCTCCCTTCCAAAAAAAATTTAGTTATTTTAGGGGGTCCAGCACATGAATTTTTGAAAAATTATCGATTTTGACTTTTTTACATTTTTTAAAAGTTCAAATATTTCTGCTTAAAATGATATATGGAAATGCAATAATTAGAAGTGTTTTTATTTATTTTTTAATAGTAAGTCACTCTCATTGACAAATTACAAATTTTTACTTTAAAGCCTGTTTTCTCAAAATGCAATATTTTTCCCTTTATGTACCTTTTTATCAAAAACTGATTAATGTAGGATCCTTAAAATTTTAGTGAGCATACTTTCAACATGTTTACATATTTTAATGGAGGGAATAAGATATATCTAGTGAACTGTTTTAGATCATGTATTTTTAAACTAAATTTAAAGAAAAAGAATTGACATTTCTTAAAAAATTCATAATTATTTTAATTTTTAACAAAAAGACAAAAACCTTCCATTCAAGTCTTATTGATAGTACATATAACCTACTGTGAAAATATCATCTATTAGTAGCTAGAAGTTTCTGAGAAAAAGGTACAGAAACTTACGTAATTTAACATGGGCTCCTATGGAAGTGCCCGACCCCCTTAAAATGTAGCTATTGAATATACTAAATAATATTACTTTATCAAACTAGCTAAGTATTTAATTAAATTTGTAAGATTTTAAAGTTTGAAGACCGACAAAAAAAAGAAACAAAATTTATTAAAAAATCAAATATCCAATGGAAAAACTAGTTTATACTCTCCAATACCTCTTTCTTACTATTAATGTTCTTAAAACCATAATGAAAAATACCTGTAGTCAAATTTTATACAGATATTTTACTTACACATGAAACATTAATAAATTCAGCGACACTAAATTCTAAATGCCATTCATAAATAAAAATAATTATTATTATTCGAAAACTTACCGGTAATGTATTTTTCTTTAAGAAAAAAAAATTATTCCTCGTCTACGTAACTAAATGGCATACGACCTCCCAACTTCAAAAAGCGAGGCATAAATCACAGTTATTTGTTAAACGTTAGCCTCTGCTGCAAAAATTAACAAGGAACAGAAAGAGCAAAACACGACGAAAACAGATAACAAAAAGATTATTCGTGCTAAGACTGAATAATTCGTTACGCTAGAATGCCTCACACGCTCTGAGAGTTTTCACGCAATAATTGTGACGTAATACTAGTAAGTCAACTTTTTTATTTTCTTTTTTGCCCCTTTCCGCTGACAGTTTCTCCTCTTCTAAAGATGTTTTCTTAACTAGTATTTAAGAATACTTAAAACTTTCTTACAAAAGAGCACGGTGTATTATCTTGCTTATATGTTATTGCTTAAGACTTTAAAGAAACACATATTTCCCTCACCCTCCTTCCCTCTTATTTTTAGAATAGGAAATTGAAAGTATTGCTAGTAATTACGTAAAGATCGTAGTCTTTGACATTATAATTGAAAGAAATAAAAAGTTTTTAGCAATACAAAAGGCAAGTTCAATCTGAAACACGTTCATAATTATAACTGTGATTGTTTAAAACAATATCTGTTGTTGTTGTTGTTTTCTTATCCCAGACAGCAGCTTTTAACTACACCATCTCCATAAAACCAAAAATCGCCACAAAAAAAATAGGATTTCCTAAAGCCTCGTCAATAGTAAAACTCAAGTAATTAAGAATATGACT
The DNA here is from genome assembly GCA_019973955.1 of Trichonephila inaurata madagascariensis. Classification (NCBI taxonomy): domain Eukaryota; kingdom Metazoa; phylum Arthropoda; class Arachnida; order Araneae; family Nephilidae; genus Trichonephila; species Trichonephila inaurata. The sequence continues at coordinate 57,259 of BMAV01015461.1, forward strand.
GGGGAAAGCCAGTCAGCCTCGCACCTATGACCCTCTGGAAAGGCTTTCCGGCCCTGTTGAAAAGTAAGAGATTTGATGTGGCCTCTAAAAATGCCAAAATCTACTATGAAAAACAATTTCTACAGAGTGCTAGCATTAATTATATAGGATTACTGTAATCAAGTACAGTGAAAATCGTTTATATAACACGAAACCGAAGAGACTGAAATATTTTTTCGCGTTAAGAAACTTCGTGTTAAAGTATATTGCAAAAAAAATCCATGAATCAACAAAATTAAGTTTATTAGAGTTTAGTTTATTTACATAGATGTGTGTATATATGCATGTATTTAATAAAAATCAATGAAAGTATTTACCAGAACTTGAAGAAATTTAATACAAAATTTCAAATTTTTGAAAAACAAAACATATTGAGTTTGGGGGAAATAATTTGATATTTTTCTTCGCCTTGTTCTTTTTAGCATCGAATTGTCAACAAATTGTCGATATCGTACATTTTGTTATTCATTTAACCTTTGAAATGTGAGTCTAAATAACTTCGCATACTTTTCAAACGTTCCTCATTTCGGATGATGTGGGAACAGGTGCTGCACTATTCATTTCATTTTCGTCGTCGGAATCTGCATCAATAATACATTTTGAGCTCTGAACAAACTCTAAAATGTCTTTGTCTGCCATAATTGGTGCTGTGCACACATTATCATCATCTACTGCAATGAATTCCTCCGGTAATACAATAGGACAGTTCAATCCGGCTGATATTTTTCGTACTTTGTTTACTCCCAGAAGGGAAATCTTTTCATGTTAAGAGAAAAAATGCATGAAAATACATAGTTGTTTGTCGGAACCGTTGTATTATTTCGTGTTAACCAATATTTCGTCTTAAGCGTTTTTGCGTTAAACGTATTTCACTAAATGTGTTTTTGTTCCGATTTTTAAGAGATATGCCTCCAATAATCCTCGGGTAAATTCGAATGGAAAATTGGGTCAAATTTAGTCCGCTTGAATTTTTATGAATATTTACCGAAAACTTATTTTATGTAAACATCGATGCTACCAAAGTTTAAGTTAAAACAAGGGTGACTTAAATTAACGTCGCACAAAGGGGCTACTGGCAATGGACGTAATTTTGAACCATGGTAAAGTAACGAGAAAGACATCTGAGAGTTGACACCCCCTCTCTTAACTTCCACGCCACACTAAAGGGAGAACGTTTGAGCCTCGATAGATTTGAGGGGCATAGGCTTCCTCTACATGGAGGGTCTACAGTGATGCTAGGTTCGAACTCATGAGACGCCTGCCAAAAGTCCGTGACCTTAAACACTACGCTATCGCGGCCCCTTAAGTTAAGAAAAGCCTGTCACATATAACCTTGATATTCATAACTTTTAATTCTGCGTTTTTATATCATAAGTAAAACCATCACTTTTTTTGCCCCCAAATTTGAATTTCTGCTTTTTGTTAATAATTTTCGTAAAAGTATTATCGGTCGATGTTTATAAAGCAGGCATATGAAATTTTCATTTCAAATAAAAAAAATAAATAAATAAAAGGTTGTTTAAATGACATAATTACGATGTATATCAATTTAGAATAATAGTGGTCAGTAATTTAATCCAAAAATTTTTAGTTTATTGATAGAATTCATTTGCATTAAACGCATATCTATAAGCTATTATTTTTTAAAACATATCTGCTTTATCGTCAACGGTTTTTTCGTACAGTATTAAATCATTTGCCGTTTTGCTGCAGGAAAAACAATTGACAATAAAAGCCATTTGTAAATATCACATGCAACGCAAGCTATGCACAAAAAACACGATATAAGATCGTTTGCTTTTATTTGAAAAAGTATTCCTATACATTTCAGCTTTATTTTAGAGCCAAGAATTCCGAACAAAAATTCGAGTGACTACAAAAAAAGGTCTTTAATTCCTATGATTTTCAAAAATATGCTCAAATTTTACAACTTTGAATCAACTTTCTTTTAAATGTGAATATTTTTCTGCATACTACCTAAAAATTTAAGTTTTGCCTTTAAAATAAAAACTAGTTTTTTTTTATTATTATCATTAAATTCTCAGTAAAATGATTAAAAATATACTGTTTTAATATAATTATCATTTCATATCACAGTTATAAATTATTTAACGATTAAACACATTTTAATGTGTGTTAGTAAAAATATTGACAAAAATACATACGGCAAAAAAACTGATATATTACCAAAATTAATTGAAAAATTTTGAATAATCATTCATCAACACATAACATCTAAAATAAAATAAGCATATAAACATTATTTAAACGTAGATGAAACCGATATCTTCTAATCTATTTATTCAGATTAATTACTGAAGTCCTCTTAAGAAATTCTCCAGCGACTGTCCCGAGTTTGGGAATGGATTAGCTTTCTGTCAACAACTAACGTGATAAATAACAGAAGCAAGCTTGTCATTCAGATGATGGATGATTTTGTCGATAAATCTTTGCATTTTTTTATCCTTCTCCCACATTTATTAAAACGTCTTGGGATTCCAGTGATGAATATTCAAGGAGCAATAGAGGTCAATCTCATTTAAACCGAAAATTCAAGCTTGGGAAAGACAGAAAGGTGAGAAATCTATACCATTTATATTAAGATTTTAATTGACAAATGATGGAATTCAATTAATAATTTCATGTTGCTATATATGTAGGGAGAGAGAGAGAGATACTTATTTTAATATTTTCGCAATTTTTTCAACTTTTAAGAATTTCTTTTAAAAAAATTAAGAAATTGTGAACAAAAAATTCAAAGATAATCAGCATTTTTCCTTCCTTCATTTAGCATTCTATTTATCATAATTTGCTAGATATCTCAGCATTTTTGATCAGCTATGGTTTACAGCAAAATGGGAAAGATCGTCTGTGAAATTTTAAGAAATTTTGTTCCTTTTCGATGTTTTGGACTTTTTTCATGAATCCACAATTCTTTGTAAGTTTCAATTTATTTTCATCTTACTCATTTCAAGATACTTGATATATTTTAATACTCTGAAATCATTATTAAACGTATATAATTATGGTTCACACATTACAAACCCTGTACACAAAATATTTAATGTAAAAATATAAACATCAAAATGTTTTTAAATATTATCGAATAATACCGAACATAGTAAAAAAATATAACAAATAAATAAAATAAAATAATTTTCTATAAAGAAATTAAATGTTATTAAAACAGACGATACAATCATCACGTTACTTTTTAACTATTACTTGTATTGCAGTGATTTTGGCAGCGGGCCCTTCCTGTCTAAGTCACAAACAAGAAAGGACAGGAAAAAAGCGCTACACGGATAGGGACTCCTTTTCACCCCAGTCGTCTGACGCGTACAGTTTGGACTCACGATGCCATGGATCCGTAACCATTCCAATGATAATAGCTTCCAACGAAGTGGCGATCAAGGAATCAAACAGTAGATGGCAACACAACCTAACCCCACTGATTGATTAGATATTCATTCCATTGAAAGTCTGTCTGAAGACATTCTCAATAAATCACAACTAGTGGTTCAAACGGCTTTGGCGCATGCGTCAATATGACCCGCCATCTCAACAAGAGATTGCCCACAATGACAACGGAAAAACGTTCCAAAGACACTCAAACCTTCTGGCGATGTCTATCAATGGCAATAATGGCTTGAAAAACAGCCTTCTCTAAATATTGCTCAGAGAGTCGATTAACAGCAAAAATAACTGAATCATGATTGCAGAGGACTGGAGAAAATTTCCCTCCCCTTCAGTTCCATGCCTAAATTGAGGAGGTGGAGATAGGTGGTACCGCCATCTATCGTCCTTTCGGGGAATTTCGTCGAGCTAATTCGTATTCGTACTGTCGCCTGTATGGGGTTCAAGGCCAACGACAGGGATACTTCTAGCTCCTTGACACGATGAATTTTGTGGGCCTCGATCTGACTACGTCAGACAGGCGGCATTAGAGTCACAGCAACAACGTTCTTCTCTAGGAAGGGAGTATACAGTGACCCCTACTTCCGCAAGTCGCAAACAACAAAGAACAGGGTGAATGAGTGAATATTAACGTCGCACTGTTCAGCTACACGAGGGCTTTTGGCGACGGACCACGTAATTTTGAACCTTGGTCAAGTGACGTGGACGACACCTGAGCTGGTGGCATGGAAGCGCGATACACTACCACTCAGCCAATGGGATTCAATAAATCCAAAAAAATTAAAAATTAATAAATAAGGGATCGTTTGCTTTAACTAAAAATATTTTGAATTTCATACAGTAAAAAAGACAAGATCTGTAGCACATATTGTTGATTAAAGGGAATACATCTCTATGAGTTGGAGCCTAACTCTCCAAACTTCCTCTCTAACGTATGGACTTTGAGACTCGACCAATTTAACATGCATCATCACTTTTACACGGTGGATCTTTAGTGGCCCTGACTCGACAGATAAAACCACGAGTTCGCGACCATAGCCATTTGGATTCCATGGCCAAGTGATTGATTCAAATATAAATGAGTGATAATTTCAAAACGAACATAAAATATTGAAATCTAAACAGGATAACATTTGACTTTAATTAATGTTGCTCTAGAAGTTACACTAGGGCAGGAGTGGCGAACATTTATGGATCAACGTGCCATTTTTTCAAAAAAAGTGTCTAGTGGCGTATATAAGTGCGGTCAAATAATTTTGACCTGTCATTATTGGGAAAATAATAAAACTAAGTACGAAAAACACAAAACTATTTACTACGAAAATATACTTTTTGCGCTGTATAGTTATAAATGTTTTAGTTATTCGTGTAAAGTAACATTAGTATGACTTCTGTTGTTGCAGATAGGATGACAAATAAATTATATTAGAATTGTAAGATGTTACTTTTTGTAGAATATATGCTGAATTGGAGTCATCTGCCAAACGGTTTCTTAGCAATTAATAATTTTTGCTATGGTTCACTTTTTTTAACAGTAGGGTTTGTGATTTGTTTTAAGATACCGTTTTACAGACAATGTTCTGCTTACCACTATTCCAGAACATAAAACACTTACCGCCTTGTCGCCTTTACTAATAATGTCATGTTTCTCGGTCCACGAAATTTGAAATTCTCTGTTACACTTAGTAACTAGCACTTTTTTTTTTTGATGAAATATCCATGTTAAACAACAGTTAAAAATCGTAAATATAACATAGGTAAACTTTAAAATACAGTCGTGTCAATGAAATGGACTGTGCTATGTGTAGACAAACTTTACATCATCAGCAACTCTGTAGTCTACAACGCAACTAAGGCAAGACAATAACAAACAAGTGAGCTCCCCGAACACTCGCGTTGCTTTCCGAACACTCGCGTTTGTTTGTAATACTTTATAGTGAACTTTGAAATTTAGAAAAATAAAATGCAAGCAATTTTGATCACCGATATGCCAAAAATATTGTGTCGGGTGCCATCAATGGCACGCGTGCCACTGGTTCGCCATCCCTGCACTAGGGTATTGCCGAAAGAACCAAGTTTCTATAACCACAGTCATTTTAAAAAAGGATTAACTTAAAACGTTATTTTACAGACGGAAAAAAGTGTTGCTAGTTGGTAAAGTAAGTAATATAAAAAAATTTAAGACAATTCTAACTTAGGTCAACAAAGAAAAATTTTATTTTAGGTGCTTTTTTATGAAATAATTACAATAAATATAAATATGTACATACATATGACAGAATCACAATATCATAAGTGGCAAAATATAAAGCGATTTTCCATTTTCCTTTCTATATCGAGTGTTGGACTATTATTTTTGTATGTGTGTGTGTTTGTTATTATTTTTATTCCTTAATTAAATTTAATTATTCCAATAAAATAGTTTAGTAAAAAGAAATACATTCTCAGAAACTAGGCCATCCCAGGGGGACTCGATCTCTCGTCCTTTACGCTGCAGGTATACAACGAGATGTTTTCCTTTCTATATAGAGTGTTGGACAATTATTTTTGTTCGTTTCTCTGCATTCATTAATTAAATTAATTAATGAATTAATAATTGAAAAACTGTATTAACATCAAGTGTCATCTACTAAGTTTTAAAAAAAGTATTTTAACTTGAGTGGATGAATAAAAAGTATTTTATTAACGATTGAAATTTTGAACAAGATATATATATTTATTTATATATATATATATATATATATATATAATAAGGAGAATGTAAACTATTTGTAGGAATTGAAAAAGAATTTTTTTAAGTAGAATGTTTCCTTAAAGCATTTATTTTTTTTAAATTAAAGTTGTGATTTAAAGTTAAGAGAGCTTTATACTGTTTTTTAGGATTTTTAATATTATTTCATTTTTTCCGAACACTAATCATCCTTATTGACAGAAATGAATTGTAAGCTCTCTTTTGAGACATAAAATCCTCAACTATTTTGTATGCTGTGACGAAGAAACACATATCAATACATCCAGACGAACAAACTGTGTGAGATACTGTTCGATGCATTTAAAGATATTTCCTTACACACATGAAGTATGTTTTATTCTTCTAACCTTAACTAAATTTTTCTTTTTACGAAGAAAAACCGAGTAACATTTTTGAAAGGCGTATCACGTCAAATCACAAGAAAAAAAATTAAAAGAAAAGTTTTCAAAAAGGGGAGTGATTCTAAGGGGAAAAAAGACTTTCATCATAAAAGTTTTCTGACAAATTGGATATGATAAAAATGAATGTCATTTGTAGTCAGACAGGGAAGTTTTAAGACATAAAAAAAACTTGAAATGGTCTTATACAATATTCTTTCTTAAATAAATTAAATCAAACAAAGCACAGGCGAAATTAAATTTGTTGGAAAAATTCTGCATTTACTTGAATGGATTCGTTCAGGAAGGACTTCATGTACGGACGCATTTATATTATTGGATGATCAAAATGAATAAGTTTCATATGAATTTTCAAAAGAATACGGATATAGAAATTGTTTGAATGGCATGAGTTTTAAAGTGAAGTGAAGTTATAAAGAGAATGTTGAATACATAAAAAAGAATGGTATATGGATAAGAATGTTACACATCCCGTAACCAATCAATTTGGCCACAGACTTTTGGTGCTCCTTAGTTCACCAAATATCAAAATTATTTTTTACGTAATCAGAGAAAAGCATTATAAATTATAATAATAAATCTTAATATTCAGACAAGATTACAACTACATAAAATTTACTTAAGTTTGTAGCGGCTCTCGTAAAATCGCACTCAACCACCATGAACTTGAGCCGGCTGAATATAAATTATTGAATATAAATCTGAATGCAACCTCTCTGTCTGCGACAGCTCAACTCAAATCGTTTGCTGATTTCGAACTTTTAATTTTATTGAGATAAGAATATAAAATTTTAAATTAAGTTATCACCGGTAGTCAGTGTCGTAACAGAGAATTTTAGTGCTCCCCTGCAAAGTCAGGTTTTGGGCCCCAAGCCATATCTTACAAAGGATTGCTCAACTATAATATAACATATGGTTTGGGCCCCCTAGAATTCTGGGCCCCCGCGCTGAGGAGGTTGCGGAAGTGTACGTTACGCCACTGCGTAAAGGAGAATGTGAGGGGGCCCCTGCAAAATCATGCCTTGGGCCCGAAGCCGGATCTTGCAAAGGATTTCCAAACCATAAAATCAGGTTTTGGGCTCCCTGGAACCCTAGAACCTACCCCCCTCGCGATAGGGTGGTTTGCGAGAGTGTACGTTATGTCATTGCAGGAAATATTGTTGCTGATTTTTATGCGATAGTGGACTTATAAACCAATTTGTTAACTGCTGCATTAAGCCCCTAGGATATCTTTACAAGTCATTCAACAAATAAATTTTATTTTGCTAAATTAATATTTATAAATCATTGTACTTTAAATAAAAAATAGTTTAAATTATTTAGGTTTGTTTAAATAAATTTGCTTTGAGTTGATGATGTACAAAAGTACATCATGCAGTACAATTCACAGTACAAAACATTACAGTACAGAGTGAATCGTGCATTACGGTACGAAATACAAGATGCTGATTGACTATGGGAAAATTTATAAATAAATATGTACTACTCGATTTGCCGCCTCATGTAATAAATCGCCAAATGCTAGTATCAGCTCTTAACGAAATGTTGCCAATTTTCTCTCCCTTTTAAGTGGGATTTTATCAGTAATTCAGTAGAATTAGTAACAAGTAACAATGAATATCTTTTATTTGAGTATAATCGCCAAAAGTACCCACATGGCGAGATTTGTATTAGTTAACAAAAAGGCTCCGTTAAATATTCATACATTTGAAGAAGGACCGAGAAAAGGTAAAAACAAAATATGTAATTGCATGTTCTCTTAAGGGAAATAACAATCGAATCTTGTAAATAATTTATATTCTTTTGTACAGAATCAAAGTTTTGTAAGCAAATTTAAGATATTCTTTAGATCTATTGATAAATAAACTGAATTCTAAGAGATTCGGAAGTACATTCTTTAATACATTCGCAGTGTAAAGTAAACATTGAAAACGTTTTAATCAGAACTTCAGGTTCCAAAACAACCAATCATGACGTATTTTTTAAAAAATGCCGATCAAAATTTTTAATATTATCTTTAGTTTTGATTTAAGGTATCCGACTACGTTCGGAACCATGATTTTAAAAAAGCGCATAAATGTCTAATTTTTATGATATTTAGTGTCACTTAGATTAGAATACATGTATACAATTGTTTTAAGGAGACATTATGACAAAAAAAATTACTTAAACACAATAGTTTGGCAAAAAATTAACTTAGAATAACCTTTTTTTCCAAATGTTCTCCTTTTGTAAAAAACGCTTCTATTGTATTAATATTTTGCCTGTATATAGCTCAAACCTTTGTACAGAGGCTCAACTTTGATTTTTGAAAAATTCAAATTATTTTCAGAGTTACAACCATTTGAAATAATTATCGGCGTATTTTCTTAAAATTTCTCCCTTCTGTTTTCGTAAAACATGGATAAACCGACTTCCGAGTAATGCATTTCAAAAAATTCTAGTTGAGCCTCTGTAGAGAGGTCTGAGCTGAATACAGACAAAATATTAATACAATAGAAGCATTTTTTACAAAAGGAGAACATTTGGAAAAAAGGTTATTCTAAGTTAATTTTTGCCAAAATATTGTATTTAAATAATTTTTTTTGTCATAATGTCCTTAAAACAATTTTATACATGTATTCTAATCTAAGTGACACTAAATATCATAAATATTATCCATTTACACGCTTTTGCAAAAATCACGGTTCCGAATGTAGTCGGATACCTTAATCAGAACTTCAGGTTCCAAAACAACCAATCATGACGTATTTTTTAAAAAATTGCCGATCAAAATTTTCAATATTATCTTTAGTTTTGATTTAAAGGACCGTATGTCTTTAAATAGAATATAGGTTTGTACATAATAAATTCCCTTTCGAAAGTATTAATTATTTCAGAAGCAATACAAAGAGCAGTAGTCAAACCATGACTGTTTATCTCATCTCTTGTGTTTTAACAATTCTTGCACATACCAACGTCAATGCTGATTCAAAGCAGATGGAAGCTCCAACACGCCAAAGAGGAATTCAAATAATTACGCTTTCGCGAAAACGGTTAAGAACTGTTTATTCTAGAAGTCTCAAGAAAGTGGGACTTGGATAGATGCCATATGGCGAGGACTAATGAATCCCCTCCGTTTTCTAGAGAGCTGAAAGACAGGCCACAAATAATGGTAGACGAGCACATTACCAAACATTAGCTTATTTTCACAAAGGCGAGATAACCAGGCTTGGAGCTAATTGAATTCTTGAAAAATAATTCTGGTATGTTAGGTGGCATCTTTCACTGATGGAAATTTTCAACGAGGGCCATTTGGGGAAAAATTAATTTCCTGCATGCAAATATGTCTTCCGTTTGATTTGCAATGGAATTCGTTCTTTGTAAACAGACATTTTTAAAGATATATTTGACTGTGTTTGCTGTTTTGATTGATTGATTTATTAATGCGGCTGATAAGCCTGACATTAAGTGAGATAAAGATCGTAGTCAAGGTGCAGAATGATCTTTCGGACCCATTGGAAATAAAAAATGGCGTTCGACAGGAAAATGCACTGGTGTGTCTTCTACTTAATATAGCATTAGAAAAAGTTGTAAGATATTCCAATTTCAATACCAGAGGAAATATTTTTAATAAATCGATACAGTTGTTGGCTTTCGCTGTGTGTGTGTGTGATGACATTGTCTTATCTTTAGAGAAAAAGGCCCTAAGGATGGGACTGAAGATCAATGAGAATAAGACCAAGTACATGCCTTGCACTAAATAATGTTTTAACAATTCCCATTTTAAAATTGAAGAATATGGTTTTGAAGTTGTTGACAGCTTCATTTATTTAGGTTCAGAAATTAACAAGAGAAACCATTATACTATTGAAATCCAAAAGAGAATTACAATGGCTAATACATGTTGTCTTAATGGAAAATGAAAATATATGAAATCAAGTTTAACCAAAGAAAAACAAAGGTTTTATTGTGTAAAAGTCTTTTAAAATCAGTATTAACACTTATGCATGTGAAAACTTGGTCCATGTCTCGAACAGATGAGAACATGATAAGTATCTACGAAAGGAAGATTTTAAGATCCATTTTTGAAGGAATTCAGGAAAATGGAACATGGCGAAGAAGATCAAAATTTAGAGCTCTATCGATCGTATAAGGAATCTGACATTGTTAACTTCATCAAAATATAACGAATTAAATGGGCGAATCCGTTATCAGAATGAACGAAGACCGCACCACTAAAAAAGTCTTCAATGCTCAACCAATTGACACACGAAGAAAGGGCAGGCAAAATCTCAGATGGATTGATGGCCCAGAAAAAGATCTCCTAGTTTTAAGAACTAGGAACTGGAGAACACTGGAAGGAAGAAGGCTAACCGGGAAAATGGCTTCTTGAGAAGGCCAAGGCCCACCCTGGGCTGTCGTGCCACGGAGGAAGGAAGGATTTATTAATGCTATACTACAAACAACATGAAGTTATTGATGACAGCCGTATTTTGAATCACTTTCAAGTGATACGAACGATACGTGAACTGCAGGCTTACTCTCCACAATCATGCCACAAGAGAACTTTTTCCTCCGATAAATTTAACTTGCACACTCTCCACAAAGCAGTTTCGTATTATCCCAGTGGCCATGGTCGCGAACATCTTTTTTCCCGCCAAGCCTCGTACATATGATAGATATTTCACTTGGACCGCAACAAGAGGATAATGGGGGCACTGTAAGACTAAAACAATATTCGACAAAGCAAAATTATTCAAAATATTAAAACTTTTTTTTTTTTGCTTTTACTGTAATATTATAATAAAAACGAAAAACACACAAAAAATTTCAAATCCGTTATTTTAAACCAATTTTTTCAATCTTTATGCAGAATTTGGATAATACTATTCTACGAAAAAAATTTTTCCTGTGATTTTTAAATGTTTTATTAAAAATTTGAATATTTTTTGAAAAATTGTAAAGAAAAAAGTTTTCGGTATTTTATTTTTAAATTACTGATTCTAAAAGAGAAAAGCTTGAACTTTCTTAGTGCAGAATATCGATTCATTAACACGAAAAAAAAATTAATACGGAACGATTTAGAAATTATTTTCCTGAAAACGCATCAATTTCGACTTATTTCAGAAAAAATCGTAAAAAATAGAAAATATCATTATTTTTTAAAAAGAATTGTACTGTGTATCGTGGCGAAATAAATGACATTTCCGATTATGTAATTATTTTTTGTCTCAGTTTGACAGAAGAATAAGAGGGTTTTTTTAAAAAGGTCGAAAAATCCAAACTTCCTTAAGCTCAATCCGATAAGCTGCTCGGTAGAATAAAAAGCTAACAGGGGTAAAAGGTTTTTAATTGATACCTTTTTAACTAATTGCGATATCGGAAAATAAATGGTCAAAACATGCATTGTCATCAAAACTAAACGTGTATACAGAATTTCAGCTCAATTGGTTGAAGACATGAGCTTCAAAATTGAGTTGCAAGATTACACCCAAACAAACTACGTTGCAAGTTAAATAAAAGCTTGTAAAAATAAATCACATTCTCAGAAATTGGGCCCTCTCAGGTGGAATTCGAACTCGCGACCTTTGGATTAGAAGTCCGACGCCCTATTTATTGCACTACATGGACACAACTGACAATTTTTCTTTTTACATATGGTGTTGGACAACTATTTTTGTTTGTTATTATTTATTCATTTTTATAATTTAATGAATGAATTAATATTTGAAAACAAGTGTCTTCAATTACAAGTTTTAAAAAAAAATTTGTAATTAAATAAATATTTTATTAACGATTGAAAATTTGAACAAGATATATATATATATAGGGAAAGAGTAAACTAATAGAAGAGGAATTGAAAAAACCCACACTACTGTTTTCAATAAAGCCTATGAACATAATTTCAATACAGCAACGATAAATCTGAGAAATACAAACTGGGAAACATTGAAGCATTCAGTAGTCATTCGCCTGATTATATGTGGGTGTAATGATAACCCACTCCACTTATGAAAGGAGATGCTCCAGGTTCCAAGTTTCTGTCAAACTCTCCAACGTTGTCAAATTAGCAAAAGTATGCATGAAATATCCCCGGATACAATAGCTGATTGATTTCTAGAACATAACACTAATGACAAAGTGCTTACTGTTAATTAAAATTCACGTAAGTATTGGTACCAATGCCCAATTTTAACTGAAGTCTTACTAAATAGACAACAGGAAAATGAATAACAAGTAATATATAAAAAAAAATTAAGTCAATTCCCACTAAGGTCAACAAAGAAATATTTTATTTTAGTTACTTTTTATTAAATAATTACAATTAATATAAATAAATATATAAATATGACAGAATCACAATATTATATAAGTGGCAAAATAGAAAGCGATTTTCCATTTTCCTTTCTACGTAGGGTATTGGACTGTTATTTTTGTTTGTTACTATTTAATCATTAATTACATTGAATTACTTCAATAAAATAGTATAGTAAAAAAGAAATCACATTCTCAGAAATAGGCCATCCCAGCTGGGATTTGAACCCACTATCCTTGGATTAGTAGTCCAACGCGCTACGCATTGAGCTAAAGGGACACAACAAGCGGTTTCCCTATTTATATATGGTGTTGGACTATTATCTTTGTTTATTACTATTTATACATTAATCAAACATAATTAGGGAATTAATATTTGAAACAAATTGTATTAACTTCAAGTGCCATCCTCTACAAGTTGAAAAAAATGTATTTGATTTTGAGTGGATGAATAAAAAGTATTTTATAAACGATTGAAAATTTGAACATATACACATATAGGGATATACTGATGAAACGCATCAAGTACTGACCATAAAACAATCATAAGTAGTTCATTATGTTAAGATATGAATCATTCATTAAAATCACATGAAGAAAGCCCCTTAAATATATTTTTCCCGTTAAATTTTAAAATTTGTCCCAGTGCGGCGTGTGTGGGGGGGGGTGAATGTTGAGAAAAAGAGAAAGTTTTTTAAAAAAATTTCTACTGGAAAAACAAAAAAGTGTCCAGACAATTAAAGTTAAAACACTGAAACAAATACTGAAAGCTTAAAAATATGAATGGTGTATTATAAGAAACGTTGACTCAGGACAGTTTAATTTTATACAAAAGTGGGGCTTAACCGATTTTGTGGTTAATTAACTTTCCATCTTTTTGCTTACAATACTGAACAAAGTCCATTGAAAATAATGGAAAGAAATTCTAAATATATTATGAGGAAAAGGTAACTTACCTATAGATGCATTCAAAATATTAATAAAATGAATAACGATGAATCCGTGAACAATAAACAAGTTATTGACATGTTCAGGATCAAAATGCCGAATCAAAGCTATAATATTACTGACCATATTGTACCATAGCAGATTAGCAATTATAAAATTATGTTATTATTATTATTATGATATGATATAGTGTGTGTATATGTGTATGTGTGTGTGATATATACATCCTTACTAATATTATAAATTCGAAAGCTTGTATGTATGAATGTATGTTTGTTACTCTTTCACGCAAAAACAACAGAATGGGTTTTAATAAAATTTTACAATAATATAACTTATGTATCAGAATAACACATAAGCTATAATTTACAAAGATATTGTGTGAAATGTCCAGAATATTACGATAGTTGTCAAGTAAGTAGGAAAAAATTCTGCCATCTGCAAAAAAGCCCGCGACAGCATGTATCTATCTTTTATGTGTGAAGCAAAACTTTTTGTTTTGTCTATGCCAGGCGTCAGTGCGCGCTTACTTCTAATTTATTGCTTTGATCAGTGTAATCACTATTTTTTTTTTATATTTCAGAATAAAACTAGATTTCGAAGGGAGAGGTTACGGCAAGTATCTCTTTATTTGAATAGCTACTATTAATAGTTTTCATGTGTAAGCCATTATCGCCAAAATAGTGAACCATAAATACAATAAAAATTGGTAATTTATTTCTATGCATGTTAGTTTTATGGTTTTATTATGTACATTTGGTAGTAAAAAATTGATCATTATATCAAAGTAAATACTCTTTTATCGCTTCTGATATTTAAAGTAGATAAATTCTGTCTTTCACACTACATCATTTGGACAAATTTGCATAATTTGTTTGTGGTTAGTATTATAACGCTATAATTTTAATTGAATAGAAAGATATTGCATTTTTTCAGTATAAAAATGTAAGGAACAGGGTTGCTTGTGAATATTACAATTTTAACATAAAATAAATACAACAGAAAGTAATATTAACATATTACACTTCCAGGTATAAATTATTAACACTATTTTAAGCCTTCATTACACAAAATTTCTAACAGTGTGTTACTTTTTCTGAGCTGAGATCAGCTTAGGAAGGTGTTTTCAAAAATCGACCCACAAAAGAGTTACGGGGCGCTATAAATAAAAAAAAAAATCCTTTTTATCAGCTATTAGATCTACAGACTTAAAATTTAACAAACATGTTTTTTTTTTCAGCTGAAATATGCAAAAAGTATTTTTTGTTTGTTTGTTTAATTTGCTATTCGCGTAAAATTAACCCATTAAAAAAACTTCTTTATCCTTCAATCTGCATTGTTTAATTTTTCAATTCACCCGTGCCAAGAACGGGTATACCAGCTAGTATATATATATGTATATGCGGAAAACTTTTTAAGTCATTTTTAAAAAAAGTAAATATTAAAATTTAAAAGTATGCATGCAGTTTCTTAAAAGAATCTAGAAGAAAAATTATAAAATATCGTATTGTTCTTTTAAACAACCATTTATCATTTTCTCGCAGTTACCATTTTGTACATTCCAGATGCAAAAACCCATAGGAATAGCTAGAATTAAGTTTAATTTTCGCGTTAGCTTTTAATGTGCATAGCGTTTTACGTGAAGATTATAAATATTAATGTAAAGACTAACTCATAAAAATATTTCTTATTCATTCAACAAAAAAGCATTACTTTGCATTTTTTATTTAATTTTTGTTGTTAAATGCTTCTTATAGGTAGAACTAAATATATATATATACATATACTTATTCACTGTTTTAAGTGGATAATATTTTAAACTAAATATGCGGATGCATTTGCTGAAAAAATGTTATACTTATATTTCAGAAAACATTAATAAAATAATGCGAATTTTCTCGTGGTATTACTTGTCTAAAAGTGCTGTTTAAATGTAATCTTACAACACTTTAAACACAAAATAATATCAGGAGGACAAAACTGTTCTATTAAGAAGAGAAAAAAATTAAGCTTAAATTTTATAAAAAACAGAAGTAAAAAAATATAACACAAACTAATTTTTCTATATTTTCCTCAAATATAACTTTTATAAAATAAAAAAAAATAAAAAATTCGGTATCATTTGGAATTCTTGCATCTTTCGAAAAAAGAATAATTTAGAAAATATTAAAAAATTCTAAAAAATTTTCATATTATAAAAACACGCTTCAAAACATCAGAATATTATTCATAAATTATACGCTGTTGTTTCAAACAAGTAAGATGTACTTAAAATGTTTATTTGAATTTATATATTTACCGTAAAAATTGGTATATAATTCGCAGCTATACTTTTAAACAGGCAAATTTTAATTTTTAGGTATATTCGCCGTATAACACGCACCCTCTTTTTTAAGAAAAAACCTGAATTGCACGTGTGTAGTAGCCTTATGTTTTGAAGTCATTTATTCGAGGTATTATTCAAAGCTGTGAAAAAAAAATAGTACACTTCTAGAATTACAACCCTTTAAGTTCATACGGAATGTCTCATTTCTTTCAAATAAACAATATTTGAATATATACAGTTCTAATTTTTAAAAACTCTCATTTTTATACCCACCGTATAACATGCACTGTACATTTCAATGTTATTTTTGGTGTTAAAAGTACGCGTTATGCGCCGGATTTTATGATATATATGTCACAGGAAAATGACGAAATTAGGAATTTCAAGAAATCATTAAGGGATAGGATCAGTTGACGGGAGATGTTAAAATAGTCTCTTCAAGGTCATTTCCATGATGAAAGTGATTTAATCAAACCCTGAATTGTTTCATGATAAAATGAACTAGTCAGGATTTGCATTGGCAAAATGCTGTCCGGGGGGGAGACACCTGGGAGGGTCGAGTCCTTGTACTTCCTAACCATACAGGTAGTACTATCGATCCCCTAAATATCAACTCCATATCTTTAAAAAAATGGCACCATCGTGTGTAAACAACCGAGAAAAAAGATGTTACACATAAAAAAATACCAGCCTAATTTTCTAATTATTTGTTGATTAATTTCGAATAAATAATTTGTATTTCATTGACTATTGTTGTATTACTTACTTCTACGTTTAATAATGCACCATATTTGTTAAATAAACACTTTTACACTCTTGACAATATTATTTCATCATTTCACTGAAACATGTCAAGGATTTGTTCAAATCCTTTACTTTTATCAGGGAAATGACCTTGAAGAGACGTTATTTTAACATCTCACATCAATTGATCATCTCCCTTAGGGATTCCATGAAATTCCTAATTCCATCATTTTTCTGCGACACATATGCATAGGCATTTAAAATGTATAATGCTTTCATATAGATAGAGGTAATTCTAACCCAATGTAAGCAAATATAGGGGAAGGTTAGCACCTTGAAAAACTACGTTTCACACAACAATCTTACCTCTAGGCCTAAGAGTTTTACATTGTATTAGTGTTGTGGCAATTTTATTTTTGTCCTGTACTGTCTCTATTTTCTTACCCATTTTTTAGCATTAAAATAGAATTATAGCAACTTAGTACATTATAAATGATTGTGTGCAAGTGATCAAACAAACAAAAATTAGCTTTTAGGTAAAATAATAACAAAACAATTTTAAATCAAAATATATTAGGTGTAATTAATTAATTAATTTGATTACTTAGGAAATGTCAGTCCTTTTTTAGAAGTAGTAATTTGATAGATATGTTGAAAACTTAAATCCTAGAAAAATTAGAATTTTTGTATAGTTAAAAAATTTTATATTATATAAATTATAAAACAATATGAAAACATATATTTATTATTTTTATTTTATTAATAATTAAATAAAAATTTTATTTGTCAGAAATTAAATATCATGTGAGGTAACTTTTTGTCAATATTTTTTAAAATTCAAAAGCTTTTGATTTTATATCTGACCAGCATATTATTTATTTTTAAATAAAAATGTGAATATTAATTTGCTTTATTTTATTGAATAGAATGTATCTACAGATTAAATATTATTTCTTTGAAGTGAATAAAATGGGAATCACTTTAAGTAAAATCAATCTGCACTTTGTTTAATGACGAATATTTTTCAGGAAAAAAAAGAAAAGATACATAATTTATTCAGTGTATTGAGCATGCCGTTACTAGTTTGCTAGCATTATGCAATCCCTATCGAAATTTTGAAAAAAATTTATTCAATTAATAATTCTAACATCAATACTTAAGGCATTTAGCCAAAATAAGATTTTTTTCCTATGCTTTTAAATTCCTTTGACATTTCGAAAACAACTAACGGCATTGGCAAAACATTAAGAAATAACCATCTTGTTTATATATAGTTGTCACTCATCCACCATTTTTAAAGAAAATAAATATTCACAGAACATTCAAATAAACATCATTAATATACCGGGATGTTCGTAAAACGTATAAACATTTTCGAAGAAAGGTTTTTTATCTAATCATAGAATAAACCACGAATTCATATTGACTTTATATTTAAAGAAAATATTCTAGATTTAGAATTCATACACACATGTGTGGAATGAGTTAAAATAATATGTAAACAAACATAGCTAGCAATCTTTCTATTAAATAAAAAATATATATTACGTTAAACTGCTTACCTACATTTCGATGTCAACTGGTTAAAAGCTTTCAGCGTTATCAATTCATGTATTACTGTGTTTAAGAAACCTGTTGTTACAAAAAGAAATGCAACCTTGCGTTGTTTCTACGTCATTGTAGTTACGATTATTAAACGGGTTATTTGCTTTCCGAACTAGACGGTCAGTGGGTATAGAATTGACAAATACATCACTATTATATATATACACCTATGATTTTGATTAATTGTTTACACTGTATGAATAATTATTAAGACTTCGCGTGTTTTTAAAAGACAGACAAGGAATTATATAACAATAGAGTAAAAACTTTGAGATTTATCAGAAGCAATAAAAAAATGTGTGTTTGTGTGTGGAGGGGGATTAACTAAACTTGTTTTCAATTATTATTAAAAACTATTCATACATATAATATGATTGCTAATAAATAATATAAACAGGAAAAAAAGGTGTTCCACGCTTCACCATGCCATTATATTTTTAAGTATGTCTGACGTAAGCATATGCAGCAAAGATAAAATTATTAGTTTTTCAAATTTTTAACAAATAAATAGTGCCCTACGTATATAGAAATAAATTTTAAATAATTGCCTAATTATATGCGTCGTTTTTTAAATACTTATGAATAAAAATTGCCGATAATATACATGTTTCATAAACCATTTTTATCAGCCATTTTAACCATTCCCCCAACTAGTTGTTAATAACAGTAATTATTAAATTTTATATTCATTATATAACATGAACAAAATTTATTATTAATGCGTTTCACATTTTAACTCAAGATTTTTAAAAATAACAAAATAATATGGATAGCTACTAACTATGATGCTGAGAGAAGATTTACTTCTCCAGAAATTCAAATTTTCTAGCAGCTTCTTGATTTGTATTCAGATTTCTTATTTTAAAAATAGATTTGTGTTATGTCCTTAGAGTGTTTAAAAATCTTGAATGTGAAGAAAATTCAAGTAAAAAAAAATTATAAATTTAGAAATAAGTTACCATTAACTAAGTTTGATGTTTCTTAATTGTTATGTGTTCATATTTTAAAAGTAATTACTCTTGTTATAATACAGAAAAGGGAACAACTGAAATATATAACAAATAAAAAGTGAGCATGAGAAAAATCTATTGACTTAATAAATAAAAATTAGCTTTTCAATCTTTATTGTACTGAGAAGATCGATGGACCTCGAACTTTTAAACTTCGATCAAGCACCGAGGATGACGCCCGAGCTTGTACCAAATTATTACACCGAGCCAAAGGATGGACTTCGAGCTTTGACAGATTTAATGTGTATCAGTCTGAAGGAAGGAGGTTCGTTCTGGGTACCTTCCGTTCCGAACGCAAGTACGTAACCAATCACGCAAAAACGATCGTCAACGCGTGATGTTGGTACTAGTTCATATAGATATCACACCGCCACATACTCCCCCGCCAGTGTTTCGGCGAATAGGCGAACAACGATACCATATTCGTGGCGAGTATGTAAGCAGTTGCGTCACTTGGTGGGTTGCGTCATTCGTGCGAGACGACTTTGAGAATTGCGTCATTTGTGTGAGACGACTTTTGATTGCGTCATTTGTGTGAGACGATTTGAGAATTGCGTCACTTGTGTGACGGTTTGATTACGTCATTTGTGTGAGACGACTTTGAGAAGTAACGGCTTATTTGCGTCAATGTTTGACGGTTTTGTTTGCTGTTGCGGTGGATAGATGGCGCCACGACTGCGGCGCGTGAAGGGTGCGGTTCCTTTGCACGGCCAGGGTCACCAATGAAGGAAGGAGGTTCGTTCTGGGTACCTTCCGTTTCGAACGCAAGTACGTAACCAATCACGCCAAAACGATCGTCAACGCGTGATGTTGGTACTAGTTCATATAGATATCACACCGCCACAAGTCCCTCTAAAAGTCGGCTCAATGGCACAGGGACTCAAACCCGCGACACGCCGGTTACAAGTTCTTGACAGCAACCACTAGCCTACCACAACCACACCAAAAGATCGTAAACAGACATAAAATTAAAAAGTTTGGGTGCTCATCTTCGACAAATCAGGTATGCATTTGAAGGCATCTCTTACCAACCGCTACCGTTAAACCACTTGCTGCGTCGTCATCATACTGCCTTTTGTAACGTTGGCTCATTAGCAGAACTCGCCCCCATCTATTCATGTCATAATTGACGTATGGAGGGTCAGTTGACTACATGGGCCATTGTGTCTCAATAAAAGGCACCGGTGGTTCGCCCCCTTACGCTGGTGGCATAACACGTGCGAACTGTTAACGAGAATGGCTTTGTAATAGCTACTCCTTTCTTTCTTCATGACTTACAGACACTTGTTGGTCCGAAACACTGATTAGGATGGAACCTACGAGATATAATACTTTTGTGTGGAGATTACCCTATTTTATAGACGGAGCCAATTTGTATAGAGTTCTGGCACCAAAGAGTGTCGCAGAAGCCCACTCGGTGAAAGTATAACTGGACGAATTATGGCCACCAGATTTTGGACACAAGCCCCTGTCGGGTGAGAAATCAGAAGGAGCCGGGCCATTGTTCGCCCGCACCAGTAGAGTTCAAATGAAGTCGGAGGAGCCGTGTGCAAAATTTGTGGCCCACTAATGAGAGGTGTCGAGGGACGTGTAGGTGACCAACCCCTGGAGTTTAAAAGGATCGATTCGGAATTTAAAAAATGAGAGGAAGAAAAAAGACTCACGTTTCCTGATCTCGCTGGACTAAAAAAAATGTGGGGGCGAGCGCCCTCAGTACCAATAGACGGTGGTACTCGACCTCTGGATTTCCATGCACGAGGAATGAAAGCGGATAACATAAGCGGCGCAACGGCTTGGCGGCTCTGACTGACTTTTGAACGTGACTTTATTTTTTTCTTCTCAGCGAACAACGCGGAATGCTTAATACTGTAATATTGTATTCTAGATAATAGTTATTTAACCCAGAAAAAAAGCGATTTTTAACAATTAGCTGTCTGACTGGGAACGCTACCCTTTGAAGAATTTACACTTTCAAAATTATGAGATTCATAGACAAATTTCTTCGAATTATGTCTCGAACGGTGCAAGAAACAATTAATCTAACATCATTTTAATGGAACAAAATTAAATTAAATGCAGAATGTTTTGCATACATCTTTAAGTTGCAAATTGATTATTGATATTTCAAATTCATAATGACTAGTACGAATCAGAAAGGGAATTAAATAAACACTACACATTTCAACATTTTTAATTCAACAAATCGTTAAAGATCTATTCAATTGCACTGCGTTTCGATAGTATAAAATGCAATTGTTATTTTCCTTTTCTCGAAGGTAAGTCTTTCAGCTGTGTCGATTACTAATATCGATTGGACTAACAGGACTTTACACAGTTAATGATACGCGAAGAGGAAAATAATGAAGGTGTCGAAGAGAAAAAGAAACACACAAAATTAATCCTGAATTATGGCGTAAATGATTGGTAAAGACAGATTACGTGTTAAAAGGAAAGGAGACGAATGCGAATAGTTTGAATGTGTAAAGAGATTTCTCGCAAATACTTTATTTTGACAAAGAGAACTTTTTATTTAGAAATTAATAGAGGTAAATCCATAGAATTAATTTTTTAAAAAAACTCGTGAAATAATCCGAAAACACACAACACACGCACAACAAGTAATATAAAAAAAAATTTAAGTCACTTCCTACTTAGCTCAACAAAGAGAAAAAAAATATATTTTAGTTACTTTTTATTAAATAATTACAACTAATATAAACATGTATATACATATGACAGAATCACACTATTAAGTGGAAAAATAGAAAGAGATTTTTCTTTCTACAAATGGTGTTCTACGATTTTTTTCCTTTTTGTTACTATTTATTCATTATAAACCACATTCTCAGAAATTAGGCTATCCCAGGAGGGATTCGAACCTACGACCTTCGGACTAGAAGTCCAAAGCGAAATCCATTGCACTACAGGGACACAACAAGCAATTTTCCTTTCTATATATGATGCTGGACTATTATTTTTGTTTGTTACTCTTTATTCATTAATTAAATTTAACTAATTAATTAATATTTGAAAAAACTGTATTAACATCACAAGCATCATACACTACACGTTAAAAAAAGGTGTATTTGAACTTGAATGAATGAATAGAAAGTATTTTATTAACGATTGAAAATTTGAACAAGATATATTGTGAACTAAAGTGGGAACTGAAATAAGAAATAAAATGGTTTAAAACTACTAAGAAATCGTATGATGTACTTTCAGTAATATTCTTGCATAAAATGTTTGGCTCATTTATCTGATTCTAATTCTCGATTACAAACGATCTTCTAGGAAAATTTACACACACGCTTAGTTTCCTAGATTGATTTTTAAATACAAGCTATACACAGTGAGTGAGAGAATACTAACTTCGCACTATTCAGCTACTCGAGGTCTTTTGGCGAAGGACCTCGTAATTTGGAACCATAGTTAACCCTCTAAGCGGTCTGCACGTAAAGTCTTGCCATTCTGGAGATGCTTCGAAAATGCACCGCACGTATTTTTTTGCCATCAGGTGGGGTTCTCAAAAGCGGTTGAGCCGTATTTTTAAGAATGCGGCTCGGCCGCTTTGGAGAATCTTAACTGAAGGCAGAAAAGCATCTCTGGAATGACGGGATTTTACTGCAGACCCTTGGAGGTTAAGAAGACTGAGGACGGCACCTGAGCAAGTACTCCCCTCTCCTAACTTCCACACCACACCAACGGGGGACGTTTGAGCAGTGCCGTTTTATCCATTGGGTACTTGGGGCGGGCGCCCAGATGCCCGGATACTTTAGACTTACCAGATTTTCTGATCATAAATTTTTATCCGCCAGTGCGAAGTGAGGCCTGCAGATCTGCGCCCAGGACCCAAAATTAGATTAATTTGGCACTGCGTTTGCGCGACATATTAAACGTACCAAGACAATAACGGTAACCAAGTATTTGAGGTAGTTCTATAGTCAAAAATTGTAAAGATTCAAGTCTAGGGATCTGGCATAAGCCTACATTTTATCTTGTGTAGCGCCATCTAGTAAGGAGTATTAGATATAACTGTTTTTGTAAGATAATTTCCTATCACACCATCATTTCATTCTTAAGGTATCCGAACACGTTGAAGAAAGCAAATTTGGCCCAAATCCATATTTTGTGTTTTTTTTTTTATTGAATAGAGTTATCTTTTGGATTTACAAAACATACTTTGTTTCGTTTCTACGCTACCTAATGGCCAAGTTACAATTAAATTTATAAAATTAGAAAAACCGGAAGTGGGTCTTGAATCAAACAGAAGTGGGCATTTAAATTATTCAAAATCTATCATGGCGAGTCAAACGACTCAAAATACTATGAATATATTTCTATAAAACATTTTAAACCTGATATTTGTATTATTTTCTACAGAATGCACTAAAATATTTCTTATTGTAAGAATATTTTTTGAGTTATGGTCTGTTATTTTAATAATGGTCTGATACAGAATGGCACATTTCTGATAATATTTGCTCAAACAGCTCTTAATAAAACATTAAAATTTTAGTACATTTTCTAGATAAATGCATCTAATTAGTTTTAGTAATAATTTTAGTGATATAAGTTCATTCCTTTTCTCTCTAATTGCTTAGAAAATTTTCAAAAATATTGCTGAATTGTTACATATAATTTTAATTTTTGTGAAATTCAGCTAATTTTTTAAAAATATTGTTGGCTATAACTGGGTGGGCAAAAAGTCCGTATAAACTTTAGAAGTTTATAAAACTAGGAAAATTAAACAAAATAAAAAATGGTTTGCAGGCTTAGCATCGATAAATCACGGGATATTTTTTGAAGATAAGAAAAAAACCTGCCGAGACAGATCGCGCTGGTACAATCGACTGAATTGGAAATTTGAAAATGAGACAGGCGATTACAAATACTGATGCTCTCATCCAGATATAATTCTCCGTTGCATGCCAAATAAGTGAACAAGGATACTGAGTAAGAAAGACAAAGCTTTGTTGGTGAAGCTGTTTTTCATGAACAAGAAATCAGAGCGATAGTTGCATTGCGTAAATTCCGACTTCAGAAAAATGTGAAGACTGGAAAAGGGCCTTCAACAGCGGTACGCCTCATAAAACTTGAGGATCGTGTAATATCCGGTTGACTAAGTCTAAGAATCATTAGCAAACGTTGCAAATTGACATGAACGATCGGTCCCCAGATCTGACTCCAGTAGACTTTTGTCTGTGAGGATATTAAAGTTGCCTGGTGTATTAATCCTATCTATCCAATATGTGTCGGAATTGAAAGATGCGATCCACTGACAGATGCCATGTATGCAGGCGGACATTCTACACACTACCGTTGCTGGATGTGTGACACGCTTGAAATGTGTCTTCAATAATGGTGGTGGATATGTGGAACACATGCTGCTGTAATAAATGATTTAGTAACGTTATTTCTGTTATTTGCGAGTCTTTTCTTTCACTTACGTACAAAACGCCACCTATCGAGGGGGTTTTGATTTTTTTTTCTTTTTTCATTTTTTTATCATAAAAAAAATTCCGTGACTTATCGATGCTCAACCTGCAAACCATTTTTTATTGTTTAATTTTCTGCGTTTTATAAATTTTTAAAGTTTTTACGGACTCTTTGCCCAGCCGGTATTTGTATTTATTGGTATTGACTCCTAAGAAATCATTTATAATGTTTTAGTATGCTATTTTTTAAAAAAAAAGTACTCCGAACTTGTTCGGATACCTTAAATTCTGTTTAATTATATTTTTTAATGAATGGCTCAAATCAAGTCTTTCAGGTAGCTCTACAGTCCAAAACTTCATGGACTCAAATCTGGGGATCTGGCATGTGCGTATATTTTACCTTGCGCAACATCATCCAGTTATGATCTTTAGAGATAACTATTTCTATCATTTCTAAAATTTCTAACACATCATTATTCCATTCTATGAATTTCATAGTGTTTAATAATTTTTTTCTGCAAGTGGCTCCAAATTTCAATAATGGACACCTTGTGAGCCCGTTTATCATATATCCTAGAACTTCATAAAAACTGCCTAAATGCGAGTTTTTCAATTCCTACTATTAGCTCACACTCTCTGTATATTTATTTATTTATCTTGGTGGGGAATTTTCAATCGTTAATAAAATACATTTTAAAGCGCTCAATTCAGCTGAAATTAGATATACATGATTATTTTGGATGATAATACAATAATTTAATTATAATTAATAAAAATTAATTGATTAAAACTAATTATTTAAAGAATTACAAATACACAGCCACGTTGGCGACTTGTGTCAAAACTTGAAAAGGTTTCTTTCCCACGTTTTAAAGCATTCAGTTGAACTAAAATTTTATATACACGATTGTTTTGGATAATACGATACTTCAATGATAATTAATAGAAACTAATTACTACTTAATGTTGCGGTTCCGTCATATGTATATATACATATTTATACTAATTGTAACTATTTAATAAAAAGTAGCTAAAATAAAAATTTTCTTTGTTAATCTAAGTATGAATTGACTTAAAAAAAATTTTTTTTTACATATTATTTGCTTTTTGTTTGATTTTCAAAATATAAATTTGAATTATTTCTTTATTAATAGTAAAGGGACCAGTTTTTTTACAATGAAAAGGAGAACGCGCATGCACTAAAAATTTAAGAAAAAGTTAAATATGTGAAGCATTTTATTAATTTAAATAAAAATATGCTATTTACGCTTGCATTCCTTTTAATTATTTACTTAGCGTTTTTTTCCCATTGAATAATTTTTTGTCGATATGTCATTTTCTAATGTATGAGAAATTTTGGAGTAAAAAAATATCCTTCATATTAAATATTACTTTAAGTACTGCAACTAAAATATCTACATTCAATCTTGATTTCTCACTTGTCCAAAAATCATTACCAACTGAAAAAATTTTTCAACTCCTGCTTTAGTTCCAGGGCAGCACAACGTAAATTCAATAAGGATAACTAAATGATCATATGGAAAGTGTACATTTATGAAACGGTCAAGTATTTCCCCTCCATCTTCTATCAACTTCATCACGCTGATTTTTTCCAACTGTTTCAATTTATTAAAATTTAAGTATACATTGAGTCTTCTAATTTCTTCAAACAGACAATTACATCTATTTTAATATCGGGCATTTCTTTCGATAAAAACTCAACACAGTTTTCTATACCTGCCAATTTACTTGCGAGGAAGTAAAAAAATACCATTGAAAACTGTTATTTCCTGTTCTATTTATTTCAGACCATTCCTAAATATATTGGAAACATGTTTGGTTCATCTCTGAATAGAGATTAACAGATCAGTTTTTTAAAATATTGAAAAGGGGGGGAACAAGTAGGAGACACTTTTCGAGGAAGGACAGAACCTATAAAAGGAGGACGGTTGGTCACCTTATTAATAGAAAAGAAAATTCAAAAATACGGAACACTTATGCCAGAAATCCTCGAAGAATCGTAACAGGTATTACAAGTGTAATAAATAGTGATGTTGTTTGTAATTCCAGAAAAAATCACAACATGATATTAATTTTGGAACATTTTTTATCTTTAGAAATACTAAAGAGCTCCCTTACTCAGATCATTAAATAATTATTTTCAATAGCATAGTAAAAATAATATACATTTGTAAAATTCAGATCAGGATGTACATACATCTACATCTTAGCTATTAATAAAATCACCAATTAGTTGAGAAAATATCAGGATAAAGATTTTTAACTCATCCATTCACTTTGTAAAAAGAAACTGTAAATAATACATCATATCATAATATGATGGGTTTTAATAAGGGTTAAACACACCAAACAACGAAAATTCTAATTCAGGTATAGTTAAAAATCAAAACAAGTTTTTAACTAAGTGTCGAAAGATATTAGCCAAGTTTATGTTAAAAGCTTACACGACAAGTTCAGCACTTTTTTTTTGACATTAAACTGTTTATATATGTACAATAAAAATAAACATCTTTTTGTAACAGGAGAACATGCAATTATTTATAACAAGAACTTGTCTGTATTCGTTTTTCTTAACTGGAAGATATTTTTAAAAAAGTACAATTCTCTTTAAGAAAGTAATGTGTACTCGTTAAGTTTAAAAATGAATCTCACTTCAAAACAATGAAATAAGAGAAAAATGTTGATATTTTTAGCTTTAAAAAAATTTTGAAACTCTTAAAAAGATCAATTAACTATTTTTGTAATTAACTATTTTGTTTGTATTGAATACAAACAAAATAAAGTGGTGATTTTTATTTAATTGTTGCTATATTATCTATTTAAATTTCTTAACAAAAGCTTAGCAATCCTAAAACAGTTTAAAATTTCATTTAGTTACAAGTATCTTTCTAGCCATAATTACACAACACACTTAAGTTTCATTTAAATAAAAAGACCTTTACAAGACTAATTACTATTTCATACAATTTTTAAGAAGTTCTCGAAGTCTAATGCATTAATAAATGTTTAAATTGCTATTGGATGACACTTATATATAATTACAGAAAACAGTGAAATAAAAGTCCATGAGAAAGGTAAAAAACTGTTGAAGCCTTCGTATAAGAAACTTATAAAATATTAAACATGAAAGAATCTTGAACCATTCAGAATGGTTATGGAATTAAAAAATTATATTATGAAAACAAATATTTAAAATTTAAGAATTGAAAAAATAATCAAATTCATGACAACCAGATCACGAAATTATACATAAAACATATAAAAACCATCAAATTTTAAAATAATAATTTACCTCCTATACACATTTTGAACATTTACACCTAAAAAATTTATATATATAAAATAGTTTCATAACCAACTTAATTCAAGTATATATAACCAGGTTTTTAAGATAAGGGACATAAATTAAATTAAATGCAATACACATACCCACAGAAAGTGAACGTTCCATAAAATCCTCAAGAAACTTGTAATGTAACTAAAACGCGCCATAACATTGTTTGACCTCCTATTACTTCAACGAAATACTAGCCGGCGGTTTTCATCTTAATTATATCGTCATTCTACAATATTTTAGCCGTGGTTAAGCATGCACTAAGTTTATTTGGGTTAACATAACAGGTTTTGAGTTGACACGAGCTATAAGTTCACAGAAGAAATGATGATATACGAAAATAAAAGTTTTCTTTAAATAAGACATTAAAATAAATTTAGAACAGTGATTCTTATATAACCGCTATGTCGCGGCACTTTTGAATGCCGCAAATTCTTGAAGTACGCCACCAAATTTTTTTAAAACTCTCTCTATTTATTATACTCTATGAAAAAATTAAATCTGGAACCGAATCATTCGGCCGTTTTATAGAAATAAACTAAGGGTATTCGTGGTATATTTAAATTGTCCTTTCATGGAAAGCTGGATATAAACAATTTAATCGCGTTCGTAATTCATTTGGGATAACGAATACATCTGTATATGAATTAACTTTAAATGAAAAGGAAAAACTAATTCGTTCTATAATAATCGAGATTTAATTGAGTATCTAAACAGTTTCAAAATAATTAAAAACATTTTTGTTTGTTTTTTATTAAAATTTCATTTTTTTTTCTTAACTATGCATGCAACTTCAGAAATAATGATAGATTTTAATCATAAGTCACAAGAATATAGAGTAGAAAAAAGTTGAATATGTAAGATCGAATTATTCTCTCCAATAAATGATTTAAAAAAATTCATCTCATTTCATATTATTGTTAAAATAATTGTGTCGTCATGTTAATTAAGGCTTAATATATTTTACACAAAAAGAGTTTCTTTTGCTTAACGTTTGGCCCAATTGTGACTACGACACATAAAGAGTGTTTTTTCACAATTATTCTTTCACAAGAACAAAATACAAATATTATAAATATATTGCAGTAATACATTAACCTAAAATTATTAAATATATCAAAAAATATTAAAGTACGTTATTCTTTAAAATTTCAGTAAATCGAGAAAACAGTTTTACCATTTGATTGTATTCGTTACTCTTCCAAAAATTAAAGTTAAACCATCCAAGAAATATATGATTTTCTATACACACACAGAAAGTTTAATTCATTACTACTGATACACACTTCTAATAAATTAGGGAAAAAGAGCGCTATTGATTATAATAAATGATATTTTTTTTTATTTCTAATGGAATGTGGATTGAAGTTTTTTCATTGCAGACCTAGTACATTCCCCGGAAGCTGGTATTTCTTTTTAGTGCGGCACCATATAAGGCAGATACCAATCGCCGTTGGTAATTTTGACGCCCAGTTTCCTCCTTAAAAGGGTGGCACCTGAGCTCTGACGATGTGAGAACTGTACTAGGATTTACTTTTTCCGAGAGCATCCAAATCAAACAGACACTCTATTCATCTTTTATATGCTGTATAATCATACGGAAAGGCCGCTGTCGTTTTTCTGCATCATGAAAATCCACCAACTTAAGCCGGGTCGAACCCGTAACCTTGCGTGCAAAAAGCCAACGACAAACCAACCACGCCACCCAGCCGGCTTAATACAATTATCATAACTGGGAAAATAAAATTAAGTCAAATAAATAAATAAATATTATTTGTGAACAAATTAAGTTTAGATTGAGACTTCAATCTTCAAGCACTTTAGCCAAATATTTCTTAAATATATTTTTAATTTGGAAATTGAAACATGCCAATCAATATTCATAAATGCATACTTTTTCAGAATAAAATTATAGTTCGAGAAAAAAAAAATGAAAAAAAGCAAATATGTTGTAAACTCAAGAAAATAAATCAAACACGAAATCCTGAATTTAGACTTAAAATCATTTTAACATTAAGAGAGAAAAAGAGAGATGTGTTTGTATATACTTTTTATATACAAAATTCTAATATTTTATTTTTCAAATTTCATGATTTTTATACCAATTTGTGCACACAAAGTTATATACGTATTTAAATTTGTGGAACTTTCTAAGCTGAAACACCAAAAATAGTTGCCCACATATGCTATTTAAAATTCTAAATAAATATTATGTACGAAATATTTTTGTAATCTTTCTATAGATTAGAAGCTTTTTTAAAAATTTTTTCAGGACATTATTTATATGGTTTTCCGTTTTTGTTCAATTTGGCAGTTAAAACTCAAAACTATCTCAATTTTTCCACGAAATTAGTCTTAAATTCATATGGGATTCAATTTTTATTTCGACTAACATACCGTATAAAAGTTTCAAATGCAATAGAATACAGTATATAAAAAAATTCTATTAGCGTAATAAAATAGTTACGTATAACGTAAGAAAATTTGCGGTACCTAAATCCTAACAATTACGCATTTTCAAGAATAGTATATTTCTTTTAGAGTCAAAACTTTAACTTCTGTTTTAAGTAAAAAACTTTGACTGTACATCCATTGAAAAACATCTTTTATTTAAAATTGAATATATATAAATAATAAATATCATTTACCCCAATACTTTACAGGAAATAATTAAAAAAGGCCTATAACTAAAAGGAATCAATAACAAAAACGTCTTAAAGAACAATTTCTATTCGACTGCCTTCGGTTTGTATGAAAAACAAATTAATTATTACTCTTCACTTTTAATTCCATTACTGGTTATGTAAATTAAATAAAATAATTACCTACAAAGAACACTATTAAAATCATATAATTCATTATGTTGAATGTTCTTGGAACATTAATTAGTAATAAGCTATATTTTTTACATTATTATTTCCAGAAGTATTATTTAACGTCCTTTGAAAATCAAGAAATGTTTTTAATTAATCTTAGTCTTTTAAAAACCTTCAATCGAAAATATAAAAATAATACTGAAACCTTTTTTCCCCTTGAAACGTTACAATTTATTTAGAAAATTTTTTTAATTAAAAATTATAAAAATGAAACTGAAATGAAAAAGTGTATATGTAAGCTAAAATGTAAACACAATGCCAAGTGTAAGTTACAAATAAAAACATTTAATATATATAACTGGACAAAAAAAAATTCTAACCGATACAAAATGAACTAATGATAAACATTTGCCTTGGAAGGGAGGGCTGAATATTAATGAGTAAAAGTAACAAAGAATACCTATTTTCTTTCATATAAATTTTTAATTTTGTTTTCTGCATCTTTCAAAATTACCCCAAAAGAATAAAAATAAAATCCTTTTTAATCTATTGATGGAAAAAGTCACGGCGTTTTTAGAGAATACTAATCCCTAAAAAAAATATTGTAAACAATTACTTTAAAATATAAAAGTGTTTATATTTTATATTAAAATATAAAACATTTTTATACAATAACGTCAAAAATATGAAATAGTAGGGGAAAGTTGATGATATCAGTATTAAATTTTTATTAGTTTAGTGACAATTAGATTATGAAAAAAAAATTTTTTTTTAATTATTTGAAATCAGACTAATAAATATTCAACATAATTATTTTCTTTTTCTTAAATTGCGACTGTAAAATATAGAAAAAAATTGATTTCGTAAAATAAAAAATACATTTTTATATGTAAGATTTATACATTTAATAAATATCTATATTTGAAGTATATCTTCTTAATATTTAAAACGAAAAACATTAAATGCAATGAAATAAAAACTGGCTTTCGTAATTTTTTCTAGAACATTTAGATTCCTTTTAGTACAGTGATTTTCAACCATTGTGCGAGACTCTTTTGTACCGAGATTTTTTAATTCCTAGTTATACTCTGACTTTTAACATTATTTCCCAAATTTAGATATAAAAATTTGATTGGGTTAGTTACCCACTTGTGACAACGGATGCATCTGTACATGAGTTACTTTGAATAAAAAGGAAAAACTGATTTCGCTCTGTAATAATCGAGATTTAATTTCAAAACATTCGGAAGATTCAATTACCGTAAAATCCGGCGTATAATGCGCACTTTGAACACAAAAATAGGATCGAAACTTAAGGGTGCGCGTTATACGCCGGATATGAAAACGTTAGATTTAAAAATAACAAAAGAGGTGAGAGAAAGCATAAAAAAAATTTACTTCTATATGTATCGAAACGCTGTTTATTTCAAAGAAATGAGACTTGCCTTACTAACTAAAAGAGTTGTGTTCTAGAAGTACACTATTTTTTTCAAAAGTCTGGGATAATACCACGAATATATTACTTCAAAACATGAGAGCAATGTATACTAATGTTTCATATTTCTTCGTTAAAAAGGGGGTGTGCGTTATACGGTGAATATACCTAAAAATTAAAAAATTAGCTTACTAAATTAGCTTGAAAGTGTAGGTGCGCGTTATACGCCAGATTTTACGGTAATTAATTTTGAATTAAAATTAGAGACGATTATCTTATAATAGCCAGAAAAGTGTTAAAAATATTGTTATAATTTTCTACATCTTATTTGTGCGAATTCGGATTTTCAGCATTAACAAATATAAAAATGAAAGAAAGAAAAAAAGATCGAAACCTTTAAATGTAGATGACGGAATGAGAGTGGCATCAATAAAATATAAATGAAATTATCAAAAATCATCAGGCTCGAATTTCGCATTAAATGTATTTTTATATTTTTTTTTGTAATGGGACTACGTATTGCTATTTCTACCTTTGCAAACCTAGTACATTCCCCAGGAGCTGCTAATACTTTTTTTTATTGCGGCACCATTTAGGCGATACCAATTACCGCCAATAATTTTGACGCCCAGTTTCTTCCACAGATGGAGGCACCTGAGCTCTACCGATACAGAATTTTGTACTTAGGAATTTAATTTTGTCGAGAGCATCCAGGCCAAATGGACACTCAAGGGATCTTTTTCATGCCGTATAAACATACGACATGGCCGCTGCCGATTTTCTGCATTAGGAAAATCCGCCGACTTGGGCCGGGGTCGAAACCGCAACCTTGGTACAGAAGCCCAGCGACAAACCAACTACGTCACACAGCCGGTGTATTTTTATAATTAATTTGTAATTAATCACTCAATAAACATTTTGTTGTCTTTTTCGTACATATTTTATTTAACATTAAAAATTACTTTCATAAACTCTATTTTACATATTTTATGAAGATATAAGTAAAATTCTTTTAAACTTATTTTATTGTTAGCGTGCCGCCAAATTTTAAAATTGTTAAAAGTGTACCGCAACAGAAACAAGTAATATAAAAAAAATTTTAAGTCAATTCCTACTTAGATCAACAAAGAAAAATTTTGTTTCAGCTACTTTTTATTAAACAGTTACAATTAATATAAATATGTATATACATATGAATGAATCACAACATCAATTGGTTAGTTAATTTTTATTAATTATCATTTAAGTATCGTATTGTCATCCAAAGAGCAATCGTGTATGTAAAATTTCAGTTCAACTGAATGCTTTAAAACGGGAGAAATAAAACCATTTCATGTTTTGACATAAGTCGCCAAAAATTATGCCAACGTGGTTGTATTTGTAATTCTTTAAATAATTAGTTTTAATCAATTAATTTTTATTAATTATAATTAAATTATTATATTGTCATCCAAAATAATCATGTATATAAAATTTCAGCTCAATTGAGCGTTTTGGAATGTATCTTATTAACGATTGAAAAAGGTTGAGAATTACTCCCTTAGCATATTACTTTTACTGCACTTTTATTGCATTTATTTCCAAGGAGGAACTCTCCCCCACATCTTTAATAAATAATAAAACGCATTAATTTAGAGAATTTTTACACACACACACACACACACAAAGCTTTATATACTAAAATATGTAATTCAATTGAAATCACGAATAAACTTTTTTTTAATTTTAAATTAAGCGTTAAAACACTTCAAAAAATAAAACAAAGATAGAATAATCTTACTTTACAAGATTTCTTGAATAACTTTTAAGCACGCAAACAGCTTTTCTTAACATCATGAAATTAACGATTCAAAATAAGGTCTTGGTGAACCGAGAAAAAAAAAAAAATTAATTTCATAATCTTTTTTTCGAAATGCAAGGACTCATTCTTTTGATGTATTCTTAGAAATTCGCGAGCGAGATGTTTTTGCATAATCTGGTTAATTTAATTCTTCATCATTTGAAATATTGAGGTAGCGGAAATCAAGACCTTTAAAGGGGAAGCAAATAGAATTTTAATTCCTTACGCAATTGAATTTCTTACTTCTTTTAAAATTCATTTCAGCGCACTAGTTCATTTCTGCATTAGTTTTATTTATTTACCGACCTTCGTAAAATATTTATACAAAAAAATTGTTAAAATTCTTATGAAAGTTTTCAGAAGAATGTTTCCAGCATTTTAAAAATTATTGTCTTCAAAATTATAGATTACAAAAAAAAAACTATTAAAACTTTAAAGTTATGCAGTTTAATTTATTGATAGCTTACTAATTATTTTCTTATGTTTTTGTTTTTGCATATAAAAGTGTGAATTCATCACTATATTTAAAGGTTATTTATTTTTTCACTTTCACAAAAAGTACATTCTAAATAATAGTTTTTGTCCATTAAAGTTGGTTTTTAATATGAAATCAATATCAGTACTGAAAACTCTTATTTCATATTAATTTTACATTTAGTAAGGGAAAACGACTTAAGAACTTTTTCTCTTTCTTTGTGTTGTTTCTTTGTCAAAAAAAAGGAATTCTTTTAAATTTTTTAACTTTCAGATTTATTAACCAAAAGGGGAGTCCGGTTTTTCGGTATTTTTAATTTAAATAAAACCTTTTAAAAATTGAAATTATGATTCGATTATTTTATATTTCATTCCATAATTAACAATCCGATATTCAGTATATCTTGGACAGTGATTGTTCCATAAAATTTTTAAAAAATGTTTTAATTTTTTTTAATTATTGTTTTATGTTTGCTTTTCAGGTACAAAACAGATGAATTATGAACATCGAGGCAAAAACTAAGCAAAAAAGTCATTACTTTAAAAAATAATAATTTTTTCTAGTGTTATGAATATATATATATATAAATCTATTTTCATCACACTGAAATTTCATAATGATAAAACAACATATGTTGTTTTATAATTATGTTTCAGTATGATCATACTGTTTATAATAATGATAAAACAACCTTTTATAAATTTACAAGAGTCACATTGGGAACTATACATCCTTTCACTACATTTCCATTTAAAGAGATTCATTCCAATAAATACTAAAGTTGTCAATCCTAATTCAAATATTATGAGCTTATTTCGATATCTCATTAGTATACGTAATACCCAATTATTCGCTTTAGAAACTGTTTCCTAATTTAAAAGCTTACACAGATAATTGGACAATAATTTACAGATTAGAGGTAACTAAAGGTGAAGTTTAAATTGTTCAGAAAATTAGACGGTGACACGGGAACTGAGCCTCCTCACTAATAATATATTTTACATAATCATATTCTAAAGATATAATCTGTACTTTTCACCTATCAGATTACTCAGTCACTTCATAAATATTAAAAGTGCACATTTCATAGCTTTATAACCTGATTTCCAGAAACACTTATTAATTTACATGAATATTCGAATTATTTTCAAACACATTACATTTCGTCACGTGGGTTTTCATTTTTGAATGTTGCCACAGCGTCATTTCGTTACGATGTCTAGACTCAGATAGGCATCTTGCGTTTTTCCCGTGCTTAACTCACGATCACCGTTAACTGCTTGCTGTTGTTTCTTATTACATCCTTCTCATCAACCTGCTGAAATATATCTTCGGAAGAGTGAATGTCTATCAACGTCGCACTCTAAACAACACAAAGGCTATTGGCGACGAACTTCGTAATTCTGAACCTCGGTCAAGTAACGAGGATGACACCTTAGCTGGCACCTTCCCACTCCAAACTACAGTACCATAACAAGGGAAGGACGTTGAGCCTTTATGCCAGGTTCTATCCGTAAACCTTCTATTAATACTCTCGGGGAAATTCTTTAACTGTGGTTTGAGTTTAAAACCGCCTTCCGTGGAGAAAACTTGATTTTACGTTAATTTGAATGCTATTTAAACCCTGGCAATGGAAGTGTCAGAGTTAGCTCTTACACTATCATTCAAGTGAGTTCAAAGAATTACCTTTTGGAAACGTGGAAGAAAAAGAAGAGAGGTTTTGAAGTGTACTATAGCAACCTAGGAGAGATCCGACAAGGATTCTACCATCGAATCTAAAGGAGATAAGTGTTTAGTTTACAAACTTAAGGTGGGAAATTAATTTAGATTGCTCCCACGGTTTAGGATCTAATTGATCATAAATTGATTTGTCTGAAATAAAAATAATTATTTTTATAATGATTATTCGGTGTCCCAAAATACACCTACAACCTCCGGGCTGCGACACCTTGACATATTAAGAGCACCAGCTTTCTACACGGTGGATCTTCAGTATCACTAGAATTCGAACTCATGGTCGCTAGCCACGAGTTCGTGACCATGACCACTAGGCTACTACGGCTTCCAAATACCTCCTAGGATAATCGATTGTATATGAAATGGTTATTTTCTCTTTGAAACATGTATTTTTTTCATAGTTATCCACTTCTATGCAAAAAGGAAACATGTCTGGATCTATAATAGGTAAATAATGCAGAAATAAAGTAAGAACCTTTGAGAATCGAGGGATTTTCCGTACCAGTAATAATTGAACATTGTTACTTGGATGTAACATTACCATAGCGCCACACAAAGGGGGGGGGGTCCCGGGGCCCGTCCCCAAACCTTTATACTTTCGATTTAATATAATCCTATGTATATAGTACGAAAAATTTAATTAAGTATTTATCGTAAACAAATAATTTTAATAATTAATGCTAACTATTTATACACAAATTAATTTTGAAGTTATATTTCTTTTGGGGCGTTAGAGAAATAGGATGAGGGTAAATTTTTACAATCTGCGCGCACACCGTCACGGATGTAACGCAAAACCGTCACGGATGCGAAAATCCTTTGTCTAGAAATATACAGAATGGGACAAATCATTCTCGCCTTCGAAATTCTCAGAAAAATATTTCTCTTCACTTCCCTGAAGAAGGGGACACCCGGGATTGAACCGGAAACCTCTCGATCTGCAGCCGAATGCTCTACCACTGAGCTATATACCCCCGTGTCAGAGAGCCTTTGCTTTGCGTTCCGTAGGAACGGATACGAAAATGCTTTGATTAGAAATATGCAGAGCGGGACAGATCATTTCCGCCTTCGAATTCTCAAAAAAATATTTCGCTTCACTTCCCTGAATAAGAGAGCATTCGGGTTTGAACCGGGGTCCTCTCGATCTGCATTCGAATGCTCTACCACTGAGCTATACCCCGCGCCAGCGAACTTTTGCTTTGCGTTCCGTAGGAACGGATACGAAAATGCTTTGTCTAGAAATATGCAGAACGGGAACAGATCATTCCCGCCTTCGACCCCCTCCCATATTATTGGTCCCTATTGTCCCTGTGCGGGGGTGTTCAATTTTATTTAAATCGGGATTATCTCAGGTTTGGCTGGTCCGATTGACTGAAGGTTAGTATCGTTCAACTCTGCTCGTGGCCGCCTTTCGTCCTTGGGCCAACTTGCCCTGCAAAAGATTTTTAGAAAGATTTTTATCTTGTTACGCCAAAGAAGTATAACTTCTTACGTGCGTACATAAGTACAAATACATTTCTTTTTACTGATTTTTGTTCCCGAAAATCGATAAAATTTAAA
The DNA here is from genome assembly GCA_019973955.1 of Trichonephila inaurata madagascariensis. Taxonomy (NCBI): domain Eukaryota; kingdom Metazoa; phylum Arthropoda; class Arachnida; order Araneae; family Nephilidae; genus Trichonephila; species Trichonephila inaurata. The sequence continues at coordinate 95,451 of BMAV01015461.1, forward strand.
AGAATAAGTTGGGCGGTGTATTAGAGCATTATACGAGAATGGTGAACTTCTGACCCTGGACCCCCCCACCCCTTGAAAAATTCCTGTGGGTGCTACCGAACATTATTACACAAACAAATTTCAAGTTTAAATTTCCTTCACGCTGTGCGTTTCCTGTCGACATGCTTTTTTTCGTTCAACTTACTGTATCCCCAGAAAGTCCTTGACCACTGCAAATCCTTTTAAATAGGGCGTCATTGTAGAAACCAAACTATCGTTGTTTGCAGTACTACGGAAACCGGGAGCAATAACATATATTTCTTTCTTCGGAAATTCTTTTTTACCAGATGGTAAACGGTATGCTGCATTTCTACAGGAGGGTTATTGCCAGTATTGATATGGTGTATTGTCACAAGGGTAGCTTTGCTCCCCGGTCAAAAGCTATATATATACGTAAATTTTTTTATATATATAATTTTTTTGAGTTGGTATTTATCTTTGTTTTTCAAATTACTCCATTTGTCATCGCGCAAGAGGAAGGAGTTGGCTTCCACCCTCTGCATAGGGCTGAGGTAGCCCAGAGGTCAAGGTATCGGATCATGACAGGTATGTCGTGAGTTCGAGCTCAGTACCACTAAAGACTCGACGTGTAGGGCAGCGATGCACGTTAAATCTGTCGAGAGCTGAAATTCCTCCTTTGGGGTATGGTGGGGTAGTTAGGGGGGGTGACGCTCAGTGTAATCCACGTCACTTGACCATGGTTCAAAATTATGTGGTCCATCGCCAAAAGCCCTCGTTTAGCTGAACAGTGCGACGTTAATATTCACTCACTCACTCTACCCTTTGCACAGGAGTCTCTAAGGTAAAACAAAAGATGCATTTTTTAAATCTAAATATTTTCGGAAAGTTATTAAAACACCAACATTGCTTTTGAATGTCTAGTATGACATCCACGTCTCGCAAGAAATCAAATCCTGAAATATTACGACTCCCTTTAGCTGATGGAAAAGCAACAAGAGTTGTGGCAATTACTTTTGCTTCGAGTTCTATTTTTAGACTGAAAATGTGAACCTCGATATATTCTGATGTCTATCATAAGGTACATACAAAGCTGTTATATTCCGATTTTCAATCATTGTGGGCACAGGAAAGAATAAAATATTCATATAACACATGAACGACTTGCCCCAGTGTCAGCACAAACTATTTTATACACCTCGTAAAAATAAAACTTCAAATCGATGATGTATGGAACATAAATACAGCTTAAAGGTATCAAGGCGCGCTCGGGTCAGAAGGAATCTTAAGTTCTTAACTCTATGGTGATGTATATGAAACTATTTTTCAATAATAAATTTTATCTGCAAGAATTCTGAAAAGAGAGTCACGGTGATCAAGATTTCCCTAATTTCTTCATTGATATTAATTATACAAAAACTAAATTCAAAAATTACTTCTATTTATTTCTCCTTGAAACAAATCCAAACCAATTCAAATTTGTTCTGTCCACGAATTGGGTGGCATTTCTTTATATTTATTGATTTACAACATAATTATTTGTTTGCATTTACATTTTACTATTTATTAGTGGGTTATCACGATATATATTTTCAAACATATTCCAATTCACATCTTGTGGAAACATTTTCGTTGAATATCGCCAATCTATATCGTCATGTGACGTTTGGGAAAATTAATGGAAGTGTGAAAGTAAAAAATTAAATAATTGATTTATTTACGTCAAAGCTTTTAAATACAATATATTTACATTCTAAATAGAACTTATTCCTACTATTAATCATTTCAATTCAATAGACTATGTGAGGGAGGAGGCAAACACAACCGATCTTCTTCGGAGTTTCAAAACGGACTCTCTTTCCACTCTGTTGGGGAGAGGCCAGTCGCCTCTCTTACCCTTGAATTTAAGTCGGAGCTCAGGCTCATGGGCGGAGTAGTGTTCTTCTCACGGCCACCGGTTGTAGGGGTGATGTCAGATGAAAAGACCCCGCAATATTTAGGGGTGCACGTGTGAATGTGCTATACTACTATCTATTTCGAAAAGCCGATTTTGCAGCTGTGCACAAACGTTACAGTCGCAATGTTTAGACTGAGGAGCGCATCCGTCTACATTACGGTACTTAATTCATGGTCACCGTTAACGACTTAATGGCATCACTTGTAACAACTCCACATTGAAATTTTATTGCACTTTATCGCCAGATACTGCATTGAAATATTCCATATATTCTTTGTTTATTGAAACGTGTCTTTAGTAGTCAGCCATAGATGCAAACTCGTGACCAGCATGGTTTCGATCGAGTCCTGGGGCCACTTAAGACCTACCATGTAGAGGAGTTGATACAAGTGTAATCTGTCGAGTTCAAAGCTGAAATTTGGACAGCAAAGTGTTAGAACTAGGTCGTTCTCGTCACTTGACCGTTGTGACGTTTGGGAAAATTAATGGAAGCGTCAGAGTTAAGAAATTAAATCATTGATTTATTTACATCACAGATATCAAGTACAATATATACATTTACATTGAACCTAGTGGCTGAGTGGTAGTGCATCGCACTTCCACGCCACAGGTCTGGGCTTCGAAACACGGGCCGAGCAAGGGCGACTCAGTCGTTCATCCCTTCAGTGGGTCGATGAATGAGTACCAATCTTGCTTTGGAACTAAACACTGGTAGTTTTGAGCCACACTGACCCCCTTATCGGAACATCGGCTCAAGCACCTCATTGCCCAAGGTCACGTAGACTGAGATGGGCACAGTAGATCTTGGTCCTCATGGGCTACTGCACCACTGAGTTTAGTTCAGCATATACATTTACATAGAAGTTATTCATACTATTGATTATTTCATTAGTTCAGAATATGTTATTTGTGAAGGAGGAGGGGCAACACAACCGTTCTCTTTGGGGTTTTCAACCTACTGACTCTCCACTATCTGGGTGGGCCGGTTCGTTTCTGACACCTCGAATTACACTCGGAGTTTTCGGCTTGCACGTGTGCCCAGCTGTTGGGTTTCTCATGGTCATCGGTTTCGATGTAGTGTCAGATGAAAGGACCTAGCTATATTTAGGGATGCACATGTGCATAGGAATGATGTTATGCATACCACAAAAAGGAAGCCGACTTTTCAACTGTCTGACATCACACTGTGGCCCAAAATTACGAGGTATGTCACCAATAGCACTTGTATTGCTTCAAAGATGTTAATAAAACAATTAATTGTATATCGAAGCTTGCAGAATTTTTATGGAAGTATCCAAATGAAACAAAAATGAATGTTTCGGTTAAATTTAAATTGATTAGATAATTTTTTTAAACATTTTTTGGAAATTTTAATGACTATTTGAGATACACACGTTGAGAAAGAAAGAAGAGTGTTCATGGGTTCCAGAGGAACTGATTCAGGACTTCTTCAAATCTATAAAAATTCGAACACAGAAAATAATTCAAAAATTCTATTTCAGAGGAACAGTCACTCATTCGCTTAATTCATACCGTTGTTTACGCACAACAATACTGTTAAATGGATTTAGTATAATTTTCTTTGCATTGTAACAGGAATTATTTAATCGCATCTCTCTTTTCAAAGTTAATTATAACTTTACTACCAACTACTACCTATGACTTAACCACTTACCATTTAATATATGTTTGCCAGGGTTTTCACCAAAGTACTCGCATTAAGTTGTATTTTAATCTATCTCTCTTATTCAACCGTTTCAACACCCAGAAGTCGAGGCTCAAACGTCCTTTCGTTGAAATATTGTGGAAGTTAGGAGAGGAAGGTGACACAGCTCAGGTGTCGTCCCCGTCACTTGACCATGGTTCAAAACTACAAGGTCCGTCGATAGTAACCTTCGAGCAGCTTTAGTGTGACGTTAATATAATTCTCACTCACTCAATGTCTAAAAGTTATCCTTCATTTCTTACATTCTTGTGTTTTATGTATAGATCTTGTTTTAAATCAGAGGTTCCCAAACTTTTCGTCTTATAGACCCTTTGCCATGTTTTTCGATTTTGGGTACACCCCTGTTTAATATTGAGTTTTTTCAAATTCATCATTTTAATGTCTGTCTAACAGCTGATATAGAGGTACTTATTTTAAAAGAATTAAATTTCTAACTGTAGTGAAGTATAGTGTTTAAAACTTAAGAAACGCGCTTGTTAATTAAGTCAAAATTTAATTATAATACACAAAATAACTGATAAACAAACAAATGTTAATTATGGAAGGGATTAATTTGGTGTTTCAATAACTAATTTTCAGCATTTGGCATCAATCTTGTCAGGTTTAACCCTAAATCTCTTCGGTTAGTAGGGTCCAAACTTTTTTTTTCTGTTTAATATTATTTATTTTTATTCAGTAACCGCGCTGAAACTCCTTCTCACTAGGAAAAGCTATTTAAATGCTCCATAATTCGAGATAAATAACAGGTATGTGTCTACTTAAAGCCAAAATTGATGACATCCGTTTCTTAACTACTTTAAGATCTACGTTACTACCAATTAGTTCCACTTGTAATATGACATTTTTTTTTATCAATGTGATCATACGAATTCATTGCCTACTGTAGTAATTACCATAGTCAAACCATTCTCAAACCTAGTTTTAGAATCCGAAAAAAAGGCATTTAAATGTTGAACTTAGGTTAAAACGTCATTTTCCTGGCAGATTATCCATGGCCAATTGAAAAAAATGGGAAAATTCGTGATGTCCAATATTATGGATATTAGGGTTAATTATGACGAGAAACACTGAAATGATGGTCCTTCTTTTAAAAACTTTAAGTTCTCACCTTAAAACTGCAATTTAACCTCATTAAATTTTGTAAATAAATCCGCTAAATAAGTAAAATCTGGTATCCATTTGATTGAATTTTGGTCCCCATTTGTACCTCAAGGACCCCCAAATTATTTTATCGCTGTTCTGAACCCCTTGCAAATAGCCACAGACCCCTGGGGGTCGATATAGATAACTTTGGGAATCACTGTTTTAAAAAATCAATAATTATTTTATTATATTTTATTATTTATCGTTCGTATTTTTTATTCTTTTTTTTTACTCACAACATCTAATGTTTACTTATTCTGTATATACTACACAAACACAACTTATTTATATATCATTGTCTGTACCTAAATCTCTTTTAAAGTCTCGATGCGTTTCATGGTATGAAAAGTTTCGAAAAATATCACCTTAAGATTTTTCTAGAGCATATTAAGAGATTTTCTAAGATTATTATATTATTACGTGACCTTAAAGCTCAAGGTCACATAAGAGCCTGAATAAATCAGTAATTAATTAGCGCGTTATATTTCAAAATTTCCTTTTTTTTTTTATTCGTTGTCATGCAGTTAGGTTTTTCTGTTTTTAAATATTACCACAGTTGATTAATTTTTTGCTTTAATCCGTTTATTAAAAAATTTAATTTTTTAAAAACATCAGTTGGATTTGGAATTTTGAGCTAAGTAAAAAAAATGGTAAAAATTTGTCTCATCCATTTTATTTAGCTCGAACACTTATCTCAAAATGAAAATATTTTGGAGTTTTTTTGACAATGAATGCTATCTCGCTAAATACTGAAAAAAGTGTTATTTTATTAAGTAAAGAAAAATACTATTTCCAATTAAAATTAAATGAAAATATGTAATACAAAAAGAAATTTTAAATTGTACTTGTATATTACAGATAATTAAGAAAATATTGTTTATATATATATATATATATATATATATACATTGTATTAAATATATGTTTGACAAATACCAAATAAATTTTTAAATATTTAGCATTGAAAAATAAATGTGATTGTCGGAATATTTTCTCAAATTACATTCTCATGGGTTTTATTACTTTATAAGGATTCATAAAGAGAAATGTGAAAAGGTTCTGTTGTTTATGTTTTATTAAAACTTCTAAGCAGTTAAAATTGTGTTTTCTATTTTTTATTATCAACTGTCATATAGTATAATCACATAAGTAAAAAAAGTTTTTTAAGGTCACTATATTTATATGCTTCAATTTTAGCAAAAATTTTTAATAATTGAATTCAATATTTTTTGTCAGAAAGATAAAAGAAATTTTGCTATTTATTTTGCTATTGATAAATTTTAACAGCTTATTATTCAAATTATTTAAATTCGTCTAAATGTAATTCAAACTTTATGGTACCTAAATGAAAAGCCTATTTTATAGATATATTTTATTGAAGGAATTTATGAATAAAATTGATTGTGCTTTTTTTTATATAAAGCAACGAATCACACAGAAATTTCACTATTAAATAAATCAATAAAAATTAATTGCTGTGACAAGTGTGTGAGTGAAATAATTCAAAAATATCAGTTAATCTAATTTAATAAATGAAAATTAAATTAAATTTTTTTTTTGAATTTTAAAAATGTTAACTATAACAAATCTTTATAATTTTAAATCATTTACCTTATAGTTATAGTGAATTATAAATATGAACTACATTTATAGCATTTCTTTATGAGACATTAATATATTTAAAACATTTACAGTACTTATTTATTCTTTTAAAAAAAAATCCTTCTTTAACTGTCAACACACAATTAAATTTTGTTACCACTTTACGTAAAAAAAAAATAATTCGACACGTAATTTTCAAAAAAAATTTATAACGAAAAATAAAGATATTTAAACTAATTATAGAAGATGAATACCTCCTCCCTCCATCTGGGTATATTTATTGAAAAAAAATTCCAAAAATTCGAATACCAAGAAAAGAAAAATATATCGATAATTAGAAACAATACAGTGAATAGACGTAGACAAATACATTAAGATGAATTTTTCTTTGAAGAACAAGCTAAAAATATATTTTCCATTAAGGAAGTAACGTTAATAAATTGGTGTTTAATAAAAAAAATATGAGCAATAATTACAATTTCAAAAATATTTCTTACGGAAAACTAACAATAAAATCGATAAACAGATATTTTCCTATCTTACACGCGTGTATGTGTTAATGCAAAAGAAAAAAAAACATAAATTGACAATACCACACAGGTCAACTTTCAAATAACATTTATACGATGATTCTTGATCGTTGATTGCTCTGTTGGTTTTGTGGTACAAGGGCATTATTGGACGAGCTGCGACAATTGATTTTAGAATAGTTACATTTCTTAACATTCTTTTTTCCCAAAACAAATTTTGAAATACATAAAATTGAGATTAATTTCATTCTCCCCTCATACATCAAAAGAAATTTTAGATTTTTTAATACTATTTTAAGTTACATTAAGCCATTAGAATAAATTTTAAGACGATAAATTCGAATTACTTTTGTCTTCAAAGGTATATGAAATTTCTTATAAATAAACAACTCATGTCTCGATTTCATTCTTTAAAAGCTTTCAATATTTAAAAAAAAAACAATTAAGTTAACGAAATAAAAATAGCACTGAATTTTGTACAGTTTTAACTTTTACAACTAAAAATATAACATAAATCTGTGATGCATTATTTTAAAATGGCTTTAAAATATTCTAAATAGTAAAATTTATATTTCAAATGCTCACTCTCGATAAAAAAATTTCTTGGGAAATATTTACAATAAAATCAAAAGTACACAACATTTTTTTATAAAGTTAAAAATAAGTCGAAATAAAATTGTTCAAACACAAATGCTAGAAAATCATTTCCAACATTTAGGTTCCTCTAGATATCTATATCTATGTGTTCATCAGAGTTATCATTTCAAAGGGTTTTTTAATAAAAAAATATATATTTATAATAGATGCTATTTTTTTTCAACACCAAAAAATACATTTTATTACGTAAACAATCATTAAAAATAATAATAGTTCAAATCCATAACAATTTGAATACAAATTTCTTCATTCAATAAATCTTAAAGTCCAGCAGCATTACACTAATAATATGACAACATTCATAATAATCTTGAACACACACACACTTCAGGTAATAAAAAAAAATCAACACATAAAATGTAAGTTAAATTTTACCCTATTCATAAATTTAACAGACAATATTAAGGAATACACACTTAGAATAACACTTAATAAGTAGTTCTTAGTAACAAAAGGATTTATGTAAATTAAACAAAAATTTTTTTTTCAACCCTGATTTTATTTTAATAAAAATATTCCATTGACAAAAAACATCGATGTATAATTTACAAGTTAAATATCACTTTTTAGGTAATTTTACAACAGGAACAATAAGTAAAAAAAAATACAGATGATACCTAATAAAGGTTTATTTAATCATTATATTTTTTCCTACGGAAATCAGCATCCTCGCGATTTTGGATTAACACATTATGAACAAGCAATCAAATCAATCAAGTTAATACTAATCATCATCTCATCAATAAAGCATCACCAATTGCAGCCCACTCAATTGATTACAGGGAACAAGAAAACAAAAGTATCAACGAAGACAGCACATACATACCTAACGGCACATTAGACTAGCCTGGTTCTAACATGGATCTCCAAAGTCTTTTCCTACAAGCTAAGGAGAAATCACAGAAGCCGTCAATAACGTTCACTTCCCCTTGAAGACAAGCAAGAACCGAACTTGACGTCCAGTTGGCCACTGAAACATCCCCCGATGATGAGACAGTGCTGCGGTGGTAAAGGCTTGAAACCGACCAATCAGAGATGACTTCGATCTGACGTATGCGCAGTGGGTGCGGTTTCAGTTTTTGGGGCTTTTGACGGATTTTCGAAAAGTGGATTCGTTTTTGTTAGGGCTTACTTTCAGATGGAAAAGGCTGATGAGTTTTTAAAAAATTTTAAAAAAAGCAAAGAGAAAAAGTAACCGATCTTTTTAAATAATTCGACAGGGAAGAGAATTCTAGGTTTTCATAAAAATGGATGCTCGGTTAAAAGTGGCGCAATGAAAGCGAATTTTATAGCGATTTAAGAATGTTTCTATGTGCGTATAGCTTTGCGTTTATGGGTGTCGTAACGGATGCAATAAAGTACGTGATAGGCTTTCGACACTAGCACAGAATGAGTTTTAAAAATTTTCATTGCTCAGTATAAAAATCGTTTCAAATAAATTTGTTTTAAGGTATACAAATATTTTTGGCTTAGAAAACTACAGAGAAACGGAATGTTAATCGGGTTATTTAAAGGTTATTTGCAATTTTTATTGTTATTTTTTATCAACAGAACTTGATAGACGCAAATTTTGTTAAACAAGGAAAGGCTTAAAAATTATTAATGCATTTAATCAAAAGAATCAATTAAATATAACTAGTACATTTTTCGCTCAAATACAAAAACTGAAATACGAATGAAATTATAATGTTTAAAAAAAAAAACCATTACCTTTTAACATTAGATTTATAATTATTTAAGGGCTCGCGGATAAGTTTGAAGGTAAATGCCGCTACAGAATTCTTGAGGAAAAAAGGTAAGAACTAAAACTGTTCGTAGACTAGAGTCGCTCAATGGTTATAGCGAGTCGTGGGTTTCAGAATCCTGGTTCCTCTTAAGACTGCTCCAAGGAATAACAGAGTGACCGTGGCAGCTTACTGGTCATAGTCACGAACTCTTGAATGACATGTCATAAGTTCAAGCCCTAGTGCCATTGAAGACTCACCTTGTTGACGGGGCTGAGGTTCATTAAATCTGTCGAGACTCAAAGCCCTTCGATTGGTGTGGATGTTTGTACAAGGGAGATTGATTGATTGAATATTAACGTCGCACTGTTAATTTTGGCGACGGACCACATAATTTTGAACCATGGGTCAAGTGACGTGGACGACACCTGAACTGGCACCCCCTCTCCTAACTACCACACCACACCAACGGGAGGACGTTTCAGCAGATTTAACGTGCATCGGTGCCCTACATGGTGGGTCTTTAGTGGTACTGGGCTCGAACTCGTGACAAGGCAAGCCACGATCCGATACCTATGCCACTCGGCTACCGCTACCACTTGGACAGGGGAGGCAGCTCAGGTGTCATCCTCGTCAGTTGACTGATTGATTGATTGATTGAATGAATATTAACGTCGCACTGTTCAGCTACACGAGGGCTTTTGGCGACGGACCACGTAATTTTGAACCATGGTCAAGTGACGTGGACGACACCTGAGCTGGCACCCCCTCTCCTAACTACCACACCACACCAACGGGAGGACGTTTCAGCTCTCGACAGATTTAACGTGCATCGCTGCCCTACACGGCGGGTCTTTAGTGGTACTGGGCTCGAACTCGTGACAAGGCAAGCCACGGTCCAATCACCTATACCACTCGGCTACCGCGGCCACACGTCAGTTGACTGAGATTCAAATTACGAGAAAAGAGTCAAGTCGTCTCTACCTTGTAAACCATTCTCATCTCCGCTGTCCCTTTTTGGTCTCTGACCTCGCACTTCCTGTAGGTGGAGGGATTGTCCATTGCAGCATATGATGGAGAGAGCGTTAAAAGAAAAGTGTAAACATCCACTTGTTATGACTTAACAGCTATTTTCTCTTCGTAGTTTTGAGAAAATGTTATTGATTTTTAGTTCTAGCTGTGCATTTGTGTGCGAGTATTATACTTTTTCTTCTTTCTCTTGCCCTCTATACTTTATTTTAGCTGTGTATATGTTTTATTATGTATCTTAACTGTGGTCATAACATATTATTTATCTGTTACTTACACTTGGAACTTTTGAAAATACCTGTAATTCTCATGTAAATTTACTTTTATGTACTCCTGTAAAAAAATGTAAATCGAAATTTTTTGTTCAATAAAGGGTAAATGTGGGGGTGGTTTCTTTCCCATGGGACTGGTTTGTCACTCTAATCCTTTTCGGGTTGAGTTCGGTTCCCTTGGGCATTCCGCCAATAGTCCTCTTGTTACTTAATAGTGCGAAGTTTTAATACTCACTTCCTCAAGATAGAGTTATTATCAATATACGAATTAATCTACGGAGTGCTATAGAATATAGAAAAGTCTAATATATAAGTTTCGTTCTCAGATCGTGACTCAAATTTACAAGGTTCGTCACCAATGTGTATTGTCTATAGCAGTGGTCTATAAACTGTGTCCCGCGGAACCTTGGGGTTCCACGAGAATATCTCATATTGAAAATAAAATTCTTCAATCGCTTATAAAAACCAATGAAATCCATTTAAAATAAGGAATATTAAAGAGCTTTTATGGCCACCCCCAATGAATATTCACTTAAAGTAAAAAAATTCTAATAACAATAACTGTGCTCGCGAAATTGAAGTAAAAAGTGACTATAATAATTTATATCGTTATAATTTTGCTTTGTAATTAGTAATAAATGAAGAAACCTATAATTGTTAAATATTCAGTTTACATTGCTTCAAACTATGTAAGAGGTTTCAAAGAAAATGTGTTAATTGGGGTAAGCTTATTTGTGAATGATTTATCTTACGAGCAACTAGCATCAGTGATGTTATGTGTGCTGTAGGTTTTCGAATAACTTTATTTTCGGAAATGATTCTAGAAACTTAAATACTTATATAATTGAATATTTTTTAATTATTACTCCAATAAAAAGACGTAGTTCTCAATATATTTATTAATAATAAAACTACTTTTAAATATTTATGTTAAGTAAGAATAAAGCTGGATCCTCTGTAGTCATTTTAGGGCCCCGGTATCCAAATGATTCTAATAACGAACAAATGACCGGCACTTTTGAATTGTGGATTCAAGTCCTGATTGTTCTAAACACACCCTCCCTGGATAGAAGCTGAGATACGTTCAATGCGCTTTTCGATACCTTAAGTTCTCACGTTGAGGTGTTGAGGAAGTTTAGGGAGTAGAGTATCAAATCGGCTTTGTTTCAAAATTAAGAGGTCCTTCGCCAAAGGCCCTAGTGTAGTTTCAGAGTTCGACGTTTATTATCGCTCCTTTCTTAATCAATATCACGCACACTGCTATTTTGGTAAGGTATTTTTTGATATTCCTTTATAAATATTTTTAATTGAATTAATTGAATTTTTAGAATATTTGTGCATGTTTAAGAATCAGTGAAAAATACTAGTTAATTGAAAAGAAATAAACAGGAGTCAACATCAACGGTGGTAAATTACACTATTGGCACTCTCTAAACAGAAATCATCTACACTAAACAAAATATACGAGTATTTTGTAAAAAGAAATGAGAAAGTATACCGATAATTATTTAGCATTTAGCTTTCCTTAGACGGGAAATTAAGATGAATACAGTTGACTGTATGTTGAGTGTGGAACAAAATCATGAACAATATCTTAAATGCTGGTAATTTTTTTAAAAAATGTATATGTATGCATATATGTAATCAGGAGCTTTTGGAGTGCCATCATCTACGATGGCTATTTTTAAGTAAGGTCCGTTGGAGCGTATATTTCCTTAGTTCGCGCGTGCGCCACAATGAGTCTCTGCGCACAGCCCGCGCCCTTTTGTTAACAAAATGCGCCATTTCAGCTCTGTAGCAGTCGTGAAAAAATTGCTTTTTTCTTTAAAATGTTTAAGGTGTTTTTGGGGCCCCCCAAAAAGGGGGAATAGGTCAGTTATCCTTTTTTTTTGACAGCAAGAAACATATCGGCTGCAAAAATTCATCGCCAGATAACAGAAGTTTATGGCACAAAAGCAATGAGTGACAGCAAAGTTTGAAAATGGGTCAGAAAGTTTAAAGATGGGCGAACAAACGTCCATGACGAAGAACGCTCAGGCCGGCCCTTTGTAATCATGATTTGATGCAAGCAGTTGAAACAAAATTCCTGAGAACAGGAGATTCACAATTACCACTCTTTCATTGGAATTTCCCGACGTTTCTCGGTCGGTGGTGTACAAAATTGTGACTGCAACCCTCAACTTTCAAAAATTGTGTTATCGGTGGGTACCCAGACTACTTTTAGCGTGAACTATTAGCTGTCCAACCAGGCGGCAGACTTCTTTGAAGAGGGTTTTCAAAACTTAATTCTAAGGTATGACAAGTGCAACAATAAACTCGGCAAGTATGTAGAAAAATAGGCAAAAGTAAGTACAATCCTAAAATAAAGGGTTTTTTTAAACAAAATATTGTCGTTATTTTTTTAAATACAAGCGGACCTTACTTTAAAAAGCCTTCGTATATATCTTCACAAAAAGTTTTGAACGTAAACGCGAAGGATTAAATAAAAAAAAATTGTACTCAAAACATTTGCATTCCAACAAATAAACTATTCTTAAGGTTTCTTTTCGTATCAATTATCGAATAGGTAAGAAATTTGGGTTTAAAATTTTAAAATTTGGGATAAAAAAAAATAAACTGTATATTGGAAAATCTTTTTTGAAAAATCAAAGAAAAAATTTCCCTTTTCATTCATAATACAATCATAGTGCGATTAATTTAGATATTCGTGTATTTTATAAATAAGAATATTTATACACTGCTTGACAATATTCCTAAGGAACAGTTGCGTTTTTCGTGCTGCCCATCCGGTATAGTAGTTAGTGACGCTGACTGCGGTGGCGAGGGCCTGGGTTCGAATCCCGGAGAAGGCATGAATGTTTGTAAATATGTATAGTGCCTTTGCGGCATGGGGTATTCTAAATAGCCGTCGAGCTGCATGTCCTCTCGAGTAGTTGGTGGAAGGGGAAGAGAGGTGGGAGGCCTCTGACTACCTCCAGTGCGTTCTCCCTCAAAATTGGATTGGAACTGAGCAAAATCGTACTGTCACCTGTATTTTGTTCAAATCTACAGCTAAATGACAGGCGTACAACTAGCCCCTTGAAACGATCAATTTCGTGGGTCTGTGTTACTGTGGATCAGGCAGCATAAGTAACAACAACAACGTTTTTCGGAATAATTAAGAATAGACAATGATGGAAGAAATGAAACTAAGTACGTATTTATTAGAGACGCTGTGTATTTATTATAGTGCAAAAAATGGTACAAATATCGCCACATCGAAGAATTAAAAATAAAAAATGCTCCTTGAATGATTTCCAAACCACCACAAAAAAATTGATCTTCAGGTCAAAATGATGCAGACATGTGTATCTTATATATAGTAAGATGTGCGTTGACCATGGACAGTAATGCACATTTTGTATCTGTGTTCTCCATGCTCTTCACTAAACTATTGAGGAGTCTCTGTGAGGGTTATTATCCCACTCCTCTCTCAAGGCGGTTTTGAGATCTTGCACAGTACGGGGAAGGATGGCTCTTTGTGCAACACATCTGCCAAGAGCACCCTAGGCATGTTCAATAGGATTTCGGTCGGGAGAGTAAACAGGACAACGCATACGGAGAATATTTTCACTTGGAAGAGTGTTCGATACCTCAACGTTTCTGTGTGATCACGCATTATCGTCCATTAACAGAAAGTCTGGACCTACAACACCTCTAAAAATACAAACGTGGTCCAGAATAATCTCTCTGCAATACTGTTGCGATGTAACGCTTTCTTGCTCAAAGATGTGAAGCGGTGTTCTGTCATTGTGCATGATGCTTTCCACACCATCACGCCTGGACCGTACCAATCATGTTCACAAATAATCTTTTGTGCATAACGTGTTTCATGCTCTATCCATAGTAATTGGATGACCAGAATCACTTGTGACACTGAAACAAGATTCGTCGGGAACATCACTCTAGATCAATTTTGGTGATCCCAACCAACATGTTCCTTGCCACCAGCGTAATTTCTCTCGACGATGGTGTAGTTAAAGTGGGATGCAGTGAATAGGTTTTCGAGTACACAAACTTGATTTAATCGCCGTGAGATGGTTCTTGCTGAAACATGCATACCGGTAGCGGATGGAAAGTTTGCAGCTATCTCGCCAGGAGGGAAATTTCTGTTCCTTTTTGCTACGAGGGCTACATAGCGATCCTCTAAAGGTGTGTTGTTCCTACCGCGACCCCTGGCATGCTTTCGCTAAGAATATTCACCTCCAGCAGCCTTCTTTAGTCGCAAGATGGCACCCATTGCAGCAGCTACAGTGGTGACTGTTTGACCAGCTTCCAGTCGCCCAACTGCTCGTCCACGATCGTAGTCACTCAAATAATGTCTTGCTGACATTTTGTTCTTAATTATTACAAGAACCAAAGAGAATTTCAGAGAAAAAACTTTTATAGCATCCAGCCCTATTTTCGTGAAACATAAAAAAATATGAATATTCGTATGAATCAAGAGCTTGTATGCACTGTCTTTTTGTACTGATAACGAATCCTCGTCTACCACGCCGTCTGAACTTGAATTTGCTTTTATTGGTCAACTGTCTGAGGAGCAATTTTGCATCCTTGCATAAATCACTTGTTCCTCAGCAATTGTCAAACAGTCCTTTAAGGTATCCGACTACGTTCGGAACCGTGATTTTAAAAAGTCACATAAATGGATAATTTTCATGATATTTAGTGTCACTTAGACTAGAATACATGTATAAAATTGTTTTAAGAACATTTTGGCAAAAAAATTATTTAAATCCAATATTTTGGCAAAAAATTAACTTAGAATAAACTTTTTTCAAAATGTTCACCTTTTGTGAAAAATGCTTCTATTATAATAATATTTTACCAGTATATAGCTCAGACCTCTGTACAGAAGCTTAACTATGAGTTTTGAAAAATTCTCATTATTTTCAGAGTTACAACAATTTAAAATATAATTGTCGGCGTTTTGTTCTTAAAATTTCTCCCCTCTGTGGTCGTAAAACATGGATAAACCCACTTCTAAGTTATATATTTCAAAAATTCTAGTTGAGCCTTTGTACAGTGGTCTGAGCTATATACAGGCAAAATATTATTATAATAGAAGCATTTTTCACAAAAGGAGAATATTTTGAAAATGGGCCATTCTATGTTCATTTTTTGTCAAAATATGGTACTTAAATAATTTTTTATTGTAATACTATTGTTAAAACAATTTTATATACATTTTCTAATCTAAGTGACACTAAATATCATAAATATTATTATTTTTACGCTTTTTTAAATCATGGTTCCGAACGTGGTCGGATACCTTAAAATCAGTTCTATAAATTTATCATGCAATTCAAAGAATCTGGTATAACCACTTTTTCAAAGTCTCGGTTCCTTATTACAAGACATAAAGTTCAAGAAAATAAATCGTTATGCAATTTCTTCCAAAAAGAACTACGGAGAAAAATACTTGATATCTTAAACAATTATGAAAAAAACCACAAATTTAATTACAAATACTCAGATCAGATGGTTTAAAAAGAATTTTGTGAAGAATAGTTTTGTGTGAATCCTAGGAATAGAAAATTGAGACTAAGATTTCCATGTCAATGTGATAAATAAGCTGATATTTTATTACAACCTTATGTTGTTTGAAAATGAGAGTCAATTTCCCATTTTAAGTCTGAATCGCTGAAATTCCTGTTATTCGCACGAAAAAATGGTATGCCTTAATAAATATTATAGAAATAATATTTATGAGGAGGGTTTAACCGTGCAAAATAGTGTTTCTAAAAATTTAAAATAATTTTTCTAATTAATGCTCAAGCATAATTTTAAAAGAGCTGCAATTTAGTCTCACACACAGTAACAAATAATTTTTAAAAAAACACATATTTAAAGCTAGAAGAGAAAATTAGCATGCTAAAAAATTAAATAAGAATTAATGTATGAAAATCTGAATATATATATATATAAATATTACAACAGAAAAATAATAAAACTAGTAAGTTTTGTGCTCTTTCAGGTAGTGAGACAACATGAAACACATAAATCAATAGAAGAAATTAGCTTAAATATCATATTATATATAAATATATTTCGGGGTTTTGTTTGATTAATGCTCATCTCTCATTAGTATAGAATATACACTATATATATATATATATATATATATATATATATATAAAAGCCTTTTACAAAACATTACCATAAAGCATATATTAGGTAGCCTTCAACGGAAGAAGAAATTAAATTGGTATGAACAGAATCAGGAAAATATCTAAAACAGATAAATAAAAATCCTATATTGAATTAAGCTATGATGAATAGCATTACTGGGGGAATAACGCAAACCATGTTGCTAAAAATGTTTATTTTTTCAACAATATTTTTTTATAAATATTTTTCTCAAAAATAATTACAATTTTGATGCAAAGTTCCGACTAATGTATTAATACAATGAAAAATATCTATAGTGATGATTCAGGTATACAGATTGGAGCAAATAAAATGGCCTGAAAACTGAGTTCATGATTACAAAAAAGCACGGCAGGAAAAGAGATAGTTCCCTAACCTGCTTATGGCAGATGTTAAAAAGGACCACTATTCATTTCTTGGCACCTTTGGGCCCCTGGTCAGCAAGTTTTGGAAGGCTGACCAAAGGTGAACTGCTAGAATTGCAGCAATATCCTCAGAAATGTTCTGCTGTAGTTTTTAAAGAACATGATAGTTGTTGAAATGCACTTTAGACTTGAAAATTCCCCTCAAAAAATAATAGCACACTGACAGATCAGGTGACCTGGATGGCCTCAGACCAAACTAGCATCTGCTTCCTCTGTCAGAAGTGAAGATTGTGTAGTGATTTATAGTTCGAAGAGGTTGTGACATCTCTCGCGTTCTTCTTCTAACATAACTCCTACGTTCTTTGACGGCCACGATTAATGGCAAAACTTTTCCAACCCAAATCCAAGAAGTAAAACGAAGCAAAAATGCAAAATAAGATAACCTTTAAAAAGGATAGAAAGTTTAGTGAGCAGGGATGGCAATTTAGAGGAAGCTAGTTCGAAAAAGGTAGAAGTGTAATTAGACGAGCTACCCAGGAATCACGGAGACGCCCACCCTCGCTAATCTATACAAGCTGCATACTATTGCAC
Source organism: Trichonephila inaurata madagascariensis (assembly GCA_019973955.1). Taxonomy (NCBI): domain Eukaryota; kingdom Metazoa; phylum Arthropoda; class Arachnida; order Araneae; family Nephilidae; genus Trichonephila; species Trichonephila inaurata. Next base: position 113,233 of record BMAV01015461.1, read on the forward strand.
ACGAGCCCGTAATTGGACCGTTGTATTCCTCCAAGGTAGGAAGATTGTATTCTGAATGCTAGTATAATATTGGATCTAATTAGTTATATTGATAAGTGATCTAATTGCGCGATCTGAGTTAATTAAATCGGCGTACTTTGGTTTATTCTCACTTAATATAAGTTTGTTCGATATCTAAGTAATTTAAGTTAAATTCTTAATAAAAGTCATGTTAAGAATTATAGAATGTCTCATCCTTCCGATAATCCCACACCTTTAACTTACGCGGAAACCCCAAGACATAGCTATCGACAGATGGCCATGTCGCAAGGTGTATAGGCGATTGCAACATCCTGCTGGAAGTAACTGTTGGTCTTTCCTCCTAAGTTAATACTGCCATAAATGGATGCAAATGTTGGAAATATAAAGCTCCGAATTTACAGTCGAATGAGAGAAGATGGGACCAAAAATGCCACATGCAGACTCTGTACAACAAACACCAACCTTCTTATCGTACAATGGTTTATGGGGAAGTTACGCGAATTCTCCTACGCCCAGAACTTGTCATTCTGTAATTTGACATAATCCCTCAGGTAGTGCTTCCCAAACTGTAGGGGGTTGATAACCCTAGGAGGGGGACGCGAACATATTAAAAAGTAGAAAGCAAAAGATTATTTAAAAAAATTATTAATGTATTGAAATTAAAGAAACAAAATAGATTCTGACATAATGAAATATATATATACTGATATATAATACACTTATAAATGTATCAGTACTATACAATGTACTTTTTAGTTAATTTAACAATACTAAGTTAAGAACAAGTTTAATAATCATCAGTGACCGCATAGGCTTGTCATATATAAAATTACATGCAACAATTAACACTTATCTTGATAATTTGTACAGTTTATAATTAATCCCTTAACTGTGCATTAAAAGTTACGCAATTCACTCCACAATGCCATCGTTATGCACGTACGCATGCGTATGTGGTGTATTGGGGAGAAGAAAGGAAATAAATAAGAAATCGTCTGAAATAAGTAAATCCTTCGCAAACACTGTTAAGGTCATTTTATTGCATTAAAGCCTACGGAATAGTTTTATGGACAGCAGTGAACCGAAAAGATCGTATTTGGGAAAGACGTATATATACATCCAGAACAACTTACACACTGGCTGAGCGTGACGTTTCTATACGCCGGCGGTGGAGAGGTTAAAGTCATATTCTAGCTTTGGCGTCTAAGTATAATACTATCGAATTCAATACATGGTTATTATATGGAGGGGGGCGCGATGAAAATTGTGATTGAATATTGGGTCGCAAGTATTGAAAGTTTTGAGAAGCACTGCCTCAGGTGGAACTAGGTTTCATCAGAAATAAAGAAAAGATCCATGCCTAAGCTATTTTTTATTATCTCACTAAACAGCTGGATGTGCGCTCCACATTCACGTCCAATCGTGTCCACTCATAAAGGTCACTTTTATTTGTCCCACCCTTTATATCAAAAATGGATAATACAATACGTAAAAAATATGGGTATTTACTTATTACAACGTCAAATCTAAAAATGTCACCAAATACTTCGATCTGCTGCCAATAAAGAAAAACGCTTCCTACGCTTGTTCATGCTAGCGCTAGCGCATGCTCGAAAATGCTGTCTACTATAATCTCTCTGAATTGTCGTTCGAATTTTGCCACACCCTGTATTTCTATTTATTGTTTTGCTTTATTAGATTCATGGCAATTTAATAAATGATTGCATATAGTGAGAGAGGAAGAGAAAAGAGTGAAACTATTAAATCGATATAATCAACTTGAAACAAATAAATTAAGGAAATTTATTGTTCCAAATTATGAGATAACCTGAAACTAAAATAGAAAAACCAAAATGGTACCGAATATTTTATATAGTGAATTTAGGCAAAGCATTAAACCAAACGACTTTTAAACAGTTTTCTGACGCATCAACTTTACCCTCAACCTATCAACTTTTTTTTTTCTTTACTGGGTAAAAATATTAATTTCTTCATCGAGTCAAATTAAAATAAATACGAAAGCGTAAAAGAATGAAAAACAATAAAGTTAGTCTTATATTGAAGGAAAAGGTCTAATAACAATCTATCAACGTACCAAAAAAATTTAATACAATATAAAGAGCAAGTGAGAAAAAATAGAAATTATTATTCAACTGACTTGTTTTTACAAAAAAAGCCCCTTCCCTAAAGAAACAGTAAGCAAATTTATAATTATGTTGCAAAAGGTTAACTTTATTAATATTTTTTTAAAAAAGAAGCATATACTTACATGTTATTTGTTAGATTAGAAAACCAAACAAAAAATTATAAAGAAAATATAATTTCAGTTTAATATGGCTGTGTTACACATGATTTTTTTTAAAAAATTGAAAGGGATATTACAATATTCTAAGAAGTATCTTATATATGTATACCACAAAAAAATTAAAGAATGCCTTTATAAGAAAAAAGGCCGAACAACAAAAGGATATGGCTTGTGAACATTCTAATACTACCATTTTAACTATAAACTATTATGTTAGTAACTAGCGAGGAATAAGAAAAGCATGACTACCAACAATGTGTGTAAGTGATAATGGACGTGTCTAATGGTAGCGTGATGATTTTATATTCCCTTTACTTGCATGTCAGTATCATAAGAAGTAGGTTAGTGAGAAACCATAATAGATAAAATATACGTTGATTGGTCAGTATCACAAGTAATAAAATAAGTAGGTTAGTCAATACGGCAAAGAATAAAGAAATATATAGAGTTATCGATTTTGGATCAATTACATTGCCTATATCTTTTGCGTCGTCTTTGAAAATTAGCAAGCAATGTTACTTGAATGATTTTTTTTATTATTATTATTATTGGTTCATAAGTTCCTTATAGAAAATAAATAATTTAATTCTTACTAGAAATATTTGTCCTAGTTTTTGAATATTACAGTTGCACAGTTACTGAAAGCTGTCCTGGTGGAAGATTAGAATTCAAAATCGAAAAACGTTTGTAAAAAAAATTAAAATAATATCAATATTATAATTTCATTTCACTGTCGTAAAATTTAAAAATTTTTAAACCCCTGAGGCTCTTCACGGATTTAAACATGTACTAATAACTGGTCATAAAGCAATTTACTTGTAAACAATTCTGTGTTGTATTTACGAATAAAATTTTATCATTCATTAAACTTACAGCCAAATTTTCATATTAATCCTTTAAGTTTGACTGTTGTGATTAGTTGCAGCCGAAATTTTTATTCCACGAGCGCCTTTAATTCTTATAATCATTCATAAGATCAAAAAATTCTCCAGACGAATGAAAATATCTTAAAAATACACAAGAAGTAAATACATATTGAGTTCATTTAATATTAATATATACCCAATTACGTATTACAATTCTTTTCTCCAGTTAAACCAACATAAATTTAGAATAATTACAACATAAATACAATTTTTTTATTTATGTAACTATACAAAACTGTTTACATGTATCCTATTAGAACACATAAAATAGAGATTTCTGAAGAAAAACACCCTTTTTAAACAAAGAACTAGCTGCATGGCCCGGCGTTGCACGGAGGGCTTTATCGAGTGCATAACTTTTTACCAATGGAAATTTCCTCTTCCCCTCTCGATGTCATTACTTTCTGGTTTGTGTGTGATTTTTACAACCTCTGACAGTAAAGTTTGGTGAATAGTCCTGTATCATTAACGCAAATGAAATATTAACGAAGTTACCTTACTGCAGTGTTTCTCAAACTGTGGGGCGAACAGCGAACTCTCTCCCGCGATGAGCTCGTCACACTGTTTGACGATATTGGCTGTGTGAGGGCGAGCATTGTCGTGAACAAAAAAACCATGAACCTTGTTGAGCGTATTGGGGTCGTACCCTGCTTAGATATTTCCTGAGACGGGTCAACATTTCAACCGCATTCATCGTCCAGTTATCATGCGCACAGTTAATAGACGATCATTCATGATTAATTTACTCACGTTCTCAATGTTTTCGTCACTGACGGAGGTTACCCGTCTTTCTCTGCGGGGGTTATCAGAAACACTTTCCCGGCCTTCTCGAAAATGGGCGAACCACTCGTCCACAAACTTCATGGACAGTGATTGATCTTCGTAAACATGTGCTAGCATTGAATAAGTTTCTTTCGGTGTCTTGCCAAACTTAAAACAAAACTTTAAGTTGACCTTTTGTTCGTTCACTTTTCAGTTCTCAGTTAAGAACCAACGCCCTAAATGAGCCCTTTGTGAAACAAGTCTAACGCGCGGAACACAAACGACGCTCATCTGAACAACGTTGTGGGCAGATGGTCAACACCTGCCGCTACTAATGTGCAGCGTTTAGTTTCGGCAGTGTTGCTGATCGGTCGTTCTGACTTTATTCACCGAACTTTATTGTCAGTGGTTATATATCAATGTCATTAAAATTCCCTTTTCCGAAATATCTTCCACCTCTTCACGCCGTTGGGTGATATGTTTCTCCTCCGCTTATCCCGGCGTAGCACGGGTGTTTTCCGAGAGTATAATTTGTGCGTAAGACTTCTATACTTATGTGTGTGATTTTTATACTTATGTCATTAAAATTATCTTTTGCAAAATGTCTTCAATTTCTTTTCCATTGCAGACAAGTTTCTTATCATTCAGCTTAGCCCTCGGCGGTAAACGGCTAAGCTTTCGGAATTCTACGTTTTTGGTTTTTAAACTTTACATTCCTGCGAATTTGCACAACTGTTTGTGATATTCTTAGAAGTGTTTTTCGCAATTCGAGCATTAGATTGGCATTACGAGGAATATTTTTATTTTTAGAATTTTTACGTGTCACTTGCACATTAAAGAACAATAAAATCTAACTCTGTGATATTTTTTTTAAAAAAATACCAATACACTTAAATCTTTTTTCTAAGCGCACCCTCGAACATATTATACAAAACAACCAGAAAAAGTTTCAAAACTTTATATTGATTACAAAAAAAAAAAGGCCGTAGTGCTTTCAGTACATAATCATCATGAAAAATAAAATGTCGAGAAAAGTACCATAAATTCTGGCGTATAACATGCAGTATACTTTCAAGTTGCAATTTTTAGTTTTGAGGATATACGCCGTATACACGCACCTCCTTTTTCACAATGAAACCTGAATGTAAATGCACAATGCTCTTAAGTTTTGAAGTCCTTTATTCGAAGGTATTATTCCAATCTTTCTTGGTACTTCTAGAACTGCAACCCTGTAAGCTCATAAGGAATATAATTTCTTTCAAAAAAACTATTTGATCTATGTAGAAGTCTAATTTTTTCAATGCTCAATTTTTTTAAAAAAAAATCTCATTTATATACCCGGCGTGTAACGCGTACCCGTAAAATTTGAAAATTTAAACCTTATTCGCCGGTTTTTTACAGAAAATAAATTTAAACTGTTTAGGCTACGATGATAGAGTGTCTGCAAAAAATGAAAACACCACGTGTTCTAGTTTGGTTTTTGCTTTTGGTTTACTATTAAAAAATGTTAAACAACTGGCGAAATAATGTATTTACAACTATGAAATGTTGTATACACATATATTTTAAAAAAACCACAACTAAAACGAGGCAATGAAACAATTCGATATTTTGGTTATTTTTAAGGTAATGTGTCCACTTAAGGGAACGGTACACGCGAACAAATAATTTAATTATTACTTTTAAAACTGGAATGTTTTTTTAGTTTATTTTTCTTAGTAAATATTTTGGTATATAGCTCACTTCCAATAAGCAAAATACACTGATATTCTTAGGTATTTGATAACCGTAACAAAAAAACTTATTAAATGATGAAACAAAAATTCGAAATCTCAAAAACTTCTGCTAAAGAATTCAAGTACCTTACAATTTGAAATTGTAAGTATTTGTATGTAATAATGAAAAAATCCCTTCTCGATAACACATCTATTTTAACGGCTGTTTTCGGCTAATGTTAAAGAATAGGATCCAAATTCGGAATATTTCTTTTCAGATATAAAAGTACTCAAACATTAGTATTAAATTCTAGCTTTACTACCCTGCAGACAATCGCTTATTTTATCATACTATTCATTGTTATCCGATTTGTGAGTGACACAATTTTTTCTTTTATAAAATGTGTTTCGCATTTTTTTTCTCCTATTTCATAATGCTAAATGAGTTATCCCTTTATATATTAAAAGGAAAAACTAATTATTAATGAAATATTTTGAAATTTTAAAAACACTATATTATAAGCAAATGCATGTGTTGAAATGTCACAAATTTTTATAAAAAGTGAAGCATTTTTTCTGTCCGAAAATGTGCTCAGCGTTAAGTTGCGCATATGGCGAAAACAGCCTTCAAGATATTCTATCCAAATATGTACATTTTTTCTTTCATTTTAAAAAACTTTTCTAAGCAAACCGAAACAGCTATTTTCAGTTTTGATACCATTATAATCATATTTTAATAATTAAAAGAAAACACAATGGCTTGTTGAATTGATTTTGTAAATATATAAAAATTTTCTCCCCTATAAAATAAATATTGCTATTAATTTCCATAGTAAAATCTTATCATTTCAAATATTTTATCTTACACTAGACAATAGAAATTCCGTACTGTCATCTACAAACAATCGATAGGAGATTAGAGCCCGACAGGGCTAAGAGCTAAAAACAGTTATCCTCAACGACCTGAAAATATACATAAATATATACACACAGATATATATATTTATATAATCAACTATTCGATATTTTATTACCATCATAACAAAAATAGTTTCCCAAAGGCTCAAATGATGTGGTACTCTTTTGTTACAATTTCTATTCATAAAATTTATGCAAATATAATTGAATTATTCGGCAACATATACGGTTTTGTTAAAATTCATCAGGAGAATATTTTCTTATTACATAATTTATTTTCTTTTAGTTTCAACCACAGCAATGGAAATCTCTTGATATTTGGAACAAAAGTCAAATATTGAATACAACTAACTAAAAATAAGAAATTTTATAAATTTTTTTAAAGATTTTTTTTTCTGTTTTGTGAGGATATCTGAAGTAGAATATAAATGTAGAATAAATTCCTTTTATATCCTTCGCATTTATTAATTTTTTTTTCCTTTTGAAAAGCTTTTATTCTTTGAAAATAAAAGAATGCTTATAATGTTTAAATGATTATAAATTTCTTATGCTTCTACAAAAAGGCGAAATTTGTTCAAAAGATTTCTATTCTCCATGACTATTTCTTTTATTCTTATTCTATAATATTATTATTCATACTCTAGGGTATGTATTCTGAATAAATAAATATCGTTACTGCTTTCAGGCGAAAAATGAATATGTTTTTGAAAAATGAGTTCGTTGTATTTTACTTATGACAAGAGGAATCCTTAAGTTTAAGGGAAATTATTAATTTAAATTCAAGTACTTTTTGAAAAACTGCATTTAAATTTCTACTTCAAATGTTATTTAAATTAAATTTCTATCGGATCTATAAAAAATTTAAATTATTGTACTTTAACCCAAATCGATTATGTGTTAGTTTTCTGAAAGAGAGTTTTTTACTATTAAATAATCATTAATGGGTAATTTAATTTTAAGGAAGAGCCAACAAGTGCGTAATTGGTTTGTCACTGGCCTTGTACGCCCAGGATCGTGGGTTCGACCTGGGCCCAAGTGGGTGGATTTTCCATGATGCAGAAAATCGACAGCGTCCATGTCGTATGATTATGCGCATGTAAAAGATCCATTGAGCGCATGTTTTGCTTGGGTGCTCTGATAAAATTAAATTTTTTGTTCGGTTTCACATCGCCAGAGCTCAGGTGCCTCCCTCTGAGAGGAAACTAGGCGTCAAAATTACCTATGGTATTTGGTATACCATCTATATGGTCCACACTAAAAAGATACTAAGTTCCTGAGAAATGCACTAGGTATGCAATGGTAAAACACCAATCTGCAGCCGCATATAAATAAAGAATAATTTAAGAAAAATGGATTCATTTTAATAAAAATTTAACTTTGTTTTTATATTTTTTATCTAACAACTGCAAGAACCATATAGCATTTTAATAATTTTTTTTTTTTTTGTGTATTAGATACTTTCATGATCAGGTATTTTCAGATTGAGGACAGGTCTTTTTCTCCTAAATTAAATTGTAGAAAGAGAAGCTAGTATACATTAAAAAAATTTCTACCTACAATTTTGTGTGCGTGACTGTGTTATGGTGCAAAAAAAAAATTAATGGAAATTATATTTTCTTCCGCAAATTTGAACTAAGATTAATCTTGAATGCAAAAAGTGTGTAAAAGAGTAGAAAATAATGAAGGTTTCTTTAAAATTATACGATTTTCTTCCGATAGGTGAAAATATTGTTTACATTATTGATTCCTTCTTGCATTTTCAGACTTTTGGGAATTATTTCCAAATATCGGAGGAAATTAATAATTTCAAAGAAAATTTGTCCATTACACTTTATATTGTATTGACGATTTTATTTGCTTTTTAATTAACGTCGCACTTTTTAAGTTCATGAGTGCTATTGTTAACGGACATTGTAATTTAACATTTGGCGGAGACAGCCTTTATATGGAATGCTAAGTTGGCGCAATGAATTAATTTAATGCTAAATTGAATAACGTTAAGCGACGCGACAAAATACGTACTAAACTAACAAGATTTTTTTTTTTAGTGTTGGAAGTGAAAATTCTCAATATCACAAGTAGATTTTAGGACAAAAGCAGAAACTGGGAATTAAATAATACAATAGATTCATAGCTATCCCAAATTAATGGGAAGTAAGAAATCCGGTTATATATGTGAAGGGCTCATGGGAGGCAGCACTGCATGGCCTGTGTGACTTTAGCTCGTTGGGGTGAGCGGCGTCCGAACCGGACTTGATCTGAAATGACGAGAGACGGAGGACGAACGGAAGATAAAGAAAGGAAAGAGACTTAGAGACAAAAGTAACGACGAATAACAAAAAGAGGAACTTTAGCCATTTGGCAACGAAGTACGTTGAATAGTTTAAATTATTATAGTATTTGTGTAATTGTGAAGTCCCCTGTCCTTTGTTACAATTAGAATAAATAGTTTTTATGTTAGCTCTTAGTCATTACTAGCTAACGAACCAACACAATTGAGAGTTCAGTATAGAACCCATTACGTACTAAATACAACATATATATATATATATAAATCATGATATATACAAAACTGAAAACTAATATAAACATGTATGTAAAAAGCGAGTGCTTATTTTTCTATGACTTCAAATAAGGAAGTAAATTTATTTACCTTGTCTTTTTAACGGTCTTTCATCAAATGGTTTTGTGTAGATTTGTCATAATTAATTTTTCTAGGCAGTTGAGTCTTCTAGGTGTCTAATGTAAACGGAATAGATTTAATATGCATTAAAGTAGAACTGTGACTTAATTCTTCCAGTAAGAGGCTGTCTTCAATCTGCTAAGTTCTAGAAATCCAGTGTACTTTTTCAACGTTATTCACTGTTTCTTTTCTCGCTGTACTACTGCCTCTGTTAAACCAATCACTCGCTGTGATATTTTCCCTGACGATTCACATAGGGTACTATATTTGCACAAAGTGAAATTAACCTCAAGATATTTCTTTATTTATTCTCGTTATTTACTTTTTTGTTGTGGTCCTATTTTATGTTTAATCCCGAATTTACAAAATGTTTATATTGTTACAAAGCGTTACTTTCGGTTCTTTTTCATTCATCAATTTAGACTATGTGCATCAAAATATGTTTTTAAAGGAATGAAAAATTCATGTTATAAGAGTGAATTTTGTACAAAAGAAAAAAAAAGGATTTTATTTTTCTATTCTCACTATTCTGGGCTGTTTAAGGTGACATAAAATAGAAACATTTTAGTGATTATAAATGATAATTTACGAAATATACTGCAATAAATGTAATATCTCTAGACAGAGAAAGATCTAAAACTTTTAAAACATTGCGGGATTTAATTTTAATTCTGAGAATCCATGACTAAAAAAAAACAAATCTCATGTTCCTTTATAGAAATTGGTCCCGTAGAGACAGTTCTACAGGAGTTCTGGTTACGTACTTTATCAAAAAGCGATTTCGTTATTGGAAAAGAAATCATTAACAGATAGTTCATAGTACACATAATTTCTATATATTCATTCGGTCCTAACTAATTATCAATTAAATTTAGCCAAAGCTCACTATACTCGCTGTAGTCGGGGATACCATACGATAAACAAGTGCGCATAAATCTGCATTAATTGAAATACCAATTTCATCGAAACTATTACCACACCTCTCCCTCAAGTCAAAACTAACGATGACAAAAGTCAATGACATATACAAGTGTGGGTTTTCATGTTCAAACCCCTGCAATAGATTTAATTCATAGCATAAAAACTACATCTCTATGCTTTCACTACGTATTTTTATAAAAAAATGTCACATCATCCGTGAAAATAGACTCTATACCCGTGCGACATTGTAAAAGATGGCTAACAACGCACACGGTAAGACTTATCTGTACTTGCGTATTACACCGTCGATTAATTTAGCCCAATCAAAAGAAATCGCCAAGTGCTGTCACCGCAAAAACCAATTCCCGCTCACGCTCTTTCTGTACTAGCCCGCCGATAAAGAAATTGACAAAGATTTAGAAAATTAAAAGCTGTATTTAAAAAAACCCCACAAAAACATGAAAATTCCACTATTAATTCACTCTCTCCATATATATATATATATATATATATATATATATATATATAATATATATATATATATATATATTATATTTTTCTTCTGTGGTGTGTATGTGACTAAACTCCCCCTAAACGGTCGCCCGATTTTGATGAAATTTTTATGTGGGTTCAAATGGATTCGAGAATGGTTTAGTTTTCCAATTCGGCCCAATACCCTTAGTTAAAAGATATTATTTAAAACACTTAAAATTATTCGCTCAATATTAACCTGCTTTTTTGTAACAACGTTTGTACAAAATGCCCTAAGTTGGCGTCAAAAATCGATTTTTCAGCCAGACTGGCCAAACCGGGTCTTCATTGTTACAAAAATGCAAAGGAATCATGCTTTTGTTTTTTTTAATTAATATCTTTTTAAAAAATTTTATATATGTAATTCTTCTGTGCGTGTGTAGTGACTGAACCCTGCGGAACCAATTTTGATGACATTTTTTTGTGGGTAAAATGGATACGAGAATGATTTAGATTCACAATTCGGTCCAAAATCGATGTTAAAAAAATATAATTAAAACCATAAAACGATAATTGTTTTCCCTGTGTGTTTTATTCGCTAATGCACGGCAAGAAAAAAAAAAAAAGAGGGAAATTTTTTGATATTTTCCCTTTTAAAAAGCAATCTAATTGTTCTACAAAATCGGGTAAAAAAAAATTTTCGTATCGGAAAAATTATTCATTTCGTTGTAAAAGGCTATCTTTATATATAAAAAACTTCGTGCGTGTGTATGTTACTGAACTCCCAAACGGCTGGGCTGTTTGGATATATTTTTGCGTGGGTTCAGGGATTTAAGAATTATTTAGATTCACAATTCGGTCCGAAACGCAATTAGAAAATGCACCAAAAATTGAGGGCTCGGATTGTTCATAAAAAAACGTGGGGAAATTCTTTAGGCCCCATTTTAAAACGGCAAACTTTAAAGGAAGTTTTTTGCTTCACCAAAATCCCAATGATTCTTTTTAGACTCCCCCCTATTCAAAAGTTTTTTTTTCCATTTCAAATTTGGGATTTAGCCCATTAATAAGTCACAAGGTCAAACAATGACAAGGGGTTAGACCCCTTTTTTCGCACGGCCAATTATATGTTGCATGTCCGAGGTTTGGCAAAAACCACGCATTTTTTTTTTTTATACCCCCAAGGATTAACAAAAAAATTGTACATTCAATGGATTACGATAACTTTATTTTTCATTAAAAAAAAAATACCTGTTATGAACAAGCAGAGTTTTATCTTTTTACCCTTTAATCAAAACAAGTTTAAG